>DWEO01000097.1:0-12038 GCA_018245995.1 Pyrrhopyge telassa croceimargo
AATTATGTAGTCCTCTAAATAAATGAAATTTAAAAAAAATTAAATTCGTGTTCTATTTTTTATATGCTACCAGAAACCGGGTGTAACATGGTTGAGCTGCAGCATCACAACCAATAACTTAACCTAAACCTAAATAAGTTTCTGGGACATGTAAATTGTTATCTAAATGTCAAACATTTGTAACATTATACTCAAGTCAACAAGTGTCTTAGGTCTAAGCTTTTTCGCCAGCTCCTAAAAATATGATTGAGGTGTCATTCGATTCGGAGTCGCATGAAGTAAGTTTTTAAAAGAATTAGTATGTGCTCGCAAAAATTACAAAAGCTATAATCAATCACTGAAACAAAAAAAATAAACAATGGAATTTAAAACAGAAACGGACTTTATTTTGATATCAAAGAGCAAGATAAATTATGATTTAAAAAGGAAAATGAAACTTTTAAGAATTGCTCAACGAAAGGAAAAAATTCTGAGATTTGTAGTTTGTAGTTAGTTAAAAATCGCACAAAAAAAATTTTGCCAGTGGTTTATTCTTCATTGATCTATTCTCTAAGCTCCTGAATTCTTTCAAATTAAAATTTTTATATTTAACATGTTTAAATGATATTTTTGGTTGAAGTGTTCGAAGAGGGTGTGACTTACACTAACCCGAGTACCCCTTTTCGGACACATTATCAGCCCTCAGAAATATTGTAAATAATGGTGCTATTTTCCTAGGAGTTGAGACAATTTTTAGGAAATTCCCTCCTCTATTAGTCGGATTTCAAATATCATAAATAGTTTTTGAGATATAAGGGAAAAACCAAACCCCTTTTTATGTTAGAATTTTTTAAAACTCTACATGGGATTCCGAATCGAATGACATCTCGATTATATTTTTACAAGCCAGTGAAAAAGTTTTGACCTAAAAGACTAGTTCACTAGAATGTTAAGGAAACATATTTACACAACATATAGAATTGTTAACAGTTACCGTGAAAATTCTGAATGCCCATCATGATTTTATTGCAATTGAATAAAAGCAATTATCTCCTGTTATGGTGAGCTTACCATAACATGTTCTTCTGTTAACGTTTCATATTTAATCACATTGTACCATGTCCAAATTGAATGTCGATTGAAAGTGAGAAAATATATAATAATAATAATAATTCTTTACTTCAGACAAGATCCATATATTGTTAGTAAATACTTATTATCTATGTTAGTAAAATAAAATAAAATAATACCTATAGTGCCTGTGATTTGCCCATTTACATATGAAGAGATTATAGTTCAAATTAAGATAACCAGGTCCAGTTCGAAGAAAATATCAGAATTATTTTATCAAAATGTTGCAATTATAAATGTAGCATGTATTGTAAACATTTTTAATCAAATGCCACTAGTGATATTCATTTATACCCAACATTTGTTATCACCATTTACTTATATTGTACCAGTGCAACAAAGTGCATCCAAATATTTATGTATTATTCATTTTTTTTTTAATAATATTTTGTCTTTCATGGGAACTTAATGAGCAAGACCTGTGTGTTTTCATTTTTATTAAACATAATAGCCAGTAGAGGGCTCACTTATACTATGATATCTCAGTAGTTACAAAAACACAAGCTCAGGTAAGATTTAATGGTGGCTGTTCGCAGTATAGTGTAGCCTACCCAGACAAGGCAAAATGCCCTGGTCACCTACAGACAAGCAGCATAAGTGGTGGGAAAAATATGTTATGGGCTATAGGCTTATAGGCAATTACCCCTAAGAAGACATCTAGTTTCAGCCATGGAATTAGGCTAATGTTGATGATGAGGTTTTAACAACACATCACTCAACTATAAAATCTAATGAATTTATATCCCTCGACAAACTCTGCAAACTGCTGAAGTTGCATAAAATTAATCATCGGTGATATGTACATATGACAGTTTGGTATGTCTTTGACACATAATATACAGTTCCAAATATGACATATTGAATCCTTTAAGTATTATAACATACTAAAATTAATTTGATTTATATTGTTATTTACAAAACTATATAGCTTAATACTACCTGTATAATTTGAAAACAGAAACATTGCAAATGGGAATACATTGTGCCAGTGGTTACTGGTGGTTAATAAATACTTTTGTTTGCTGAGTACATAAAAGAAACTAGCAGTTATAGTCTCAGCAATTATTTCTAGATACATAGTGTAGAAAAAATATTAAGTTCTCCTACCGTGCAATCAACATGACAATATTGTTTTGATAATATTATTTGTCCTCGATTAAGTTCCGTCGATAGCAGAGTAGCAACAGATAGGGTAGAACTGAGACCGGGCTTTAAGGTTTTAAGCAACGTCGCGTAATTAATATTATTTCGTTAAAGCTAGAAATCCTGGCAGTTACTCGTGCGTGGCACATTCGTCGTAAAAGAACGCGTCACTCCTACGCAAAACATACCTGGTAAACGATGGCCCAAGCATTTTTGTTGGCGATATCCATGTACTCGGCTTCAATGTTGTTCGAAGTCATCTTTTCTTGGTTGATAGAAAAATTATATCATTTCAGACTGTTTCTACAGCCGTTGTATTTTTCTACAGCCGGATGCCGAAAACTCGACGACAGCGAATAAATGATATTTATCGCGCGTGGCCGGCAACAATGCTCAGAGTTTCTTTAGACACAACCGCAAGTGAGCATAGTCAATATTAAAGTACGCGTCGCGACTATTTTGTTAAGGCATTAATCGTAATATAGTTCGTGTACTACCGTTCCCGTCTTGAATTGATGCACCGCTGTGCGCTGTCTATTTTGATGTTGTCAGTACATGTTTCTATATTCTACCAAAACTTCTTAATCCTAAGTTGAATTAATGTGTGCTGTTAACACTGTCATATTTAATAAAATTTTGTATTGCCATAATTAATGACATATAAATCACGAAGCTTACTGATAAGTCTAACAGATTACATAACAACAATGACTTTATGAAAATACATTGAAAACTTCTTTGAAACTCACTTAAGTTTATCATATAAATTACTTGATAATATTAAGTATATTTAATTACAATCCCAAAGGCATTCTTCCTGTTTTATTAAACTTTTATCTTAAAATTAACACTGATAAAAGTTATATTAAAATACTTTATCTTATAATTACTCTGTGACCTTTCATACAGAAATAAAAGCTTCAGCACATGCAGAATATAGGTCATTTTAAAAAGAATTGAGCAAGTAAATAATAAAATATATTTACATAATCGGTGAATGAACAATGTTATTACCAAGGGCATTGTAAAAGTTATAATTGCTATAGGTGATATCAGAGAACTTAAAAAAATTAGTCCAAGGGTAAGGATTACAATAACTATTTTAAATAAAACATTCCTTCAGATTATATCCATATCATCTTAATCATTTTTTTCGCATTCTAACATTGTATTATTTAATTACACACAATAAAGCTCAACTAGCAATAGATCTTGCGCAAAGGCACGTGCCAACGAGACTGTTCGTTTTGTCTATAGCCAGATCCCTTCTTCACACCTCCCACGTTTTATGACAACTGTCAGTTCACAGTTGTCATTTGTTATGGTTATCCGATGCCACGCTCACGTCAATTCATAGTTAGATTCTTACGCCGCGTTTACACATTCGTGCGAATAGCGAGGCGAATAGCGACGCGAATAACGAACACGCATGTGTAAACAGTCAGTTCGCTATTCGCCTCGTGATTCGCCTCGCGATTCGCGTATGAACGCCGCGTTTACACATTCGTGCGAATAGCGACGCGAATAACGAACACGCATGTGTAAATGCGGTATTAAAATGTTCACTATTATCGCCGTACTAACAAGACTCGTAAGTTCGGCGAAGATAGGTAAGGGACACCAATATTCTAATACAAAAATATTGAAGGCTCCTAAATACAAATGGCCCCAAATGGCTTGCAGGTTAAATGCAGTAAATAAAAATTAAATATATTTTTTCTGTTTTCTTTTGTAGCTTCTATCTTTTGTGGCGTTTAAGTAAGTTTTTGGCCATATTATGTACATTTAATTATAAACTGAAAAACACGTTCATTGTCGCAGTGTCTACTAGTGAAATTTTTTCATTCGTTTCATCTATGAAAGTAAGGTTTCTTTATAATAACAATCGAATAAAATTTGAAACTGAGTATGCGCTGTAAATCGCCAATCTATTTAGAACCACAGAGGGATTAAATGTATACATAGAGTAAGCACGCCAAGCATAAACTCGTCTTGTCGATAGAGACAAAAAGAGCATGAATTGGGTATTGAAAGTACCCAATCGAAGTATGATTTCGTTATTACCAAATGCATGTTCTTTATTTATCTATCAACGAGACATCAGTTACATCTGCGTTGATGGCTCGCCTACTCTGTCTATATATTATTTCTATGCCCAGAACACGCCGAATAGGCTTTGTTTTTATCTATGCTATCTTTTTTTAGCACTGGTTACAGACTGCGAAATACAGTCATTCAGCCAAATATATGAATTTTTGTACCTAAATAAATATTATAGTATGTGTAAGCAAAATGTTTACATACGAGCTCATGAACTACAATGTTCTGATGTTTTCATTCATTTACGCTCTTAACATTAATTTAAGAAGTGTTCAGCATAGCGTAACATCACGCCTGTAATCCCCAAAGAGGTAGACAGAGAAGTGTAGGACTACACTCCCACGTTTCACCAGTTACGTTTAGATCCCAATAAAGAATAAGTGGTGAGTCTATTGCCATATACCGGGCACAAACTCAAACTACGAGCCACTACTAGAAATTATAAATTAGAAAATCTAATAGCGGCAATCTTCAGCATTGCGGCCGTGGTAAAACCTAAATGAACTCAAATAAATGGTTTAGATACTGTCATTTATTATGATACCGAACTGATTAACAACAGCTATGATAATTACTCCGCTTTTAGATTTCGACAGGTTGGTATATTACTATTAGAATTATGCGCTTCAATCGTTATGAAGAAAGTGCTGAAACTTGTTCATCGGAAAAAATGAAATAGTCCCATTTACAGATAAAATAATAAACGTTACTCCGTAACGTCTTTTTTATCGATTGGTAGGAAGGAAATGGCGTGGGAGCTTATTCATTCATTCGAGAATAGCATTTGAAATATACTAACGTACATTGAATGTACGTAAACTCTAGCAATGGTTTTTAACATAAGTACACAATTATTTAAGACTAGCTGTGCCCGGGACTTCGTCCGCGTGGAATTAAAATAAAAAGTCATTTAGTTTATTGAAAACTTTCATCCCCTATTTTATCCCTTTAGGGATGGAATTTTTTTCTTAGGGGATACCTACGTCATAGTAGCTTTATGCATGCAAAGTCTCAGCTCGATCGGTTTAAAATTGACAAAGTTTCATACAAACTTTCATCCCCTATTTTATCCCCTTTGTGGTATAAATGATCAAAATCCTTTCTTAGCGGATGCCTACGTCATAACATCTACCTGCATGCCAAATTTCAGCCCGATCCATCCAGTGGTTTATGCTGTGCGTTGATAGATCACTATGTCAGTCAGTCAGTCACCTTTGAGTTATATATATATTTAGATTAATGTTATTACATTTTTTTAATAATACTTACCATTGTTAGTTATATTTTTGCCATCTCGTTTTCGTTTTCTATCATCCCCTTCTGGCTCTCTCTTTTCGCGATAGTTAGGAGTATTTTTCTGTTTATGTCTGTTTGTATCCTTATCTACACGTTCGGTCCTAGTTGGCACATCTTCGCTACTCCTACTCGCTTCTTCTTTACGACTATTTGGTTTATGATTATCTTTTTTCTTGGCGACAGTCTTCTCTGTAGTCTGTGTTTTTTGCTTTAGTTCATTTTCTTTATTCTTTTCGTCTTTATGTGCACCAACGATACGGTCTATTTTATCATGCGGTTTCTGATCGTCATCTGTGTACATAATACTGTCTCTCTGTCTGTCAGTATGTACATCATCGGTTCTCGTCGTGTTACTGCTACTGGTTGCACTTATCGTCGTTTTAAAAAGCTTTGATGATGAGTCTGACATATTTTTTAACGCTTGCGTGCTGGCCTGTCGTATTTGAGCACCTTTAAAAAGATATCACATATTATTCTTGATAGCATGTTTAAAATGTTGTAAAGCTTACTTGCCGTCTGATATTAAAGTACTTGATATAATCAGGTTTTTTTTTGTTCCCTGTAGGTTGATCAGAATATGAGCTAATGTATCTCGTGATTTTCTTAAAAGCTCGCAAGCTCAAACCAGAATATTTGGAGAGGTAAGGATAGTTTGGCATTTCTGTTAATCTTAAGCACTACATTATCTTTGATAATATATTCTGAAAAATGACTGCCTCGTTGGTCGTGCTGGTTGCAAGCGGGACTGCCGATCGAGAGGTCCTGGGTTCGATTCTCGGGTCGGGTACTATTAGATATTTCTAATTGAGATTTTCTAGTAGTGGCTGGGAGTCTGGATTTGTGCCCGATATATGGCAATAGGCTCACCACCTACTCCATAATGGGACCTAAAAGTAACTGGTGGGAGTGTAGTGCTACACTCCTCTGCCTACTTCTATTGGGATTACAGGCGTGATGTTACGTTTTATACACGCCACATCCAATTTCAAGACACATGTCCAATGTGGCATGGTAAAGAGAGCAAGAAGAAGATTCGTGAATTACTCTATCGGGTTCAATAATGTAGGAAATCGTTGTTACCACTCGATTCTGTAGAATCACATTTTCAGCGGCGATCTCGTTTGGTTTTCAACGTGCCGGCGGAAACTACCTAGTAGTGCTTATATTGCAGTTGGATTCCTATTTCAATTTCACATTTTTCGCTGTGTTTTTTTTCGTTCCTTCCGCCGATATTATATACACGTAATCTAAGATATGCGAGTACATGGATAGAGCAAAATGTTTTGGGTGATTTCTATCAAATAAAACCGGACGTATTGTATACGAGTATACTAGATTTTTTTTCGGTAATCTTCCAAAGTGCATTACGTATACTTAGTTCTCAGCTATCCTTAGTAAAGAACATTAACATAATTGAGAGCTTCGTTGGTCACGTTGGTTGCAAACGCGACTGCCTATCGAGAGGTCCTGGGTTCGATTCCCGGGTCGGGTATTATTTGAGTTTTCTAATTTAGATTTTCTAGTAGTGTCTCGGAGTCTGGATTTGTGCCCGGTCTATGACAATAGGTTCACCACATATTCCATATCGGGACGTAAACGTGACTGGTGAAACGTCGGAGTAATACACACTCCTTTCCTACCTCTTCGGGAGTTTTAGGTGTGACGTTACGTTAACAATTTCCCATTAGAGACGTAGGACATAATTTGTTTTTTTTTCATTGCGATTTAATAGCTATACATTACTCATCGAAGTAAAAGCTATGCTAGTAACGTTTAGGAAAGAAGAATATGCAAATACATGTTATGATGATTATCCTTTTGACTGCTTATTTATTCATGTGACACTGCGATATTTCAACCTCAATATACGTCTGTAAACTATTTAATACATATGTTATCAAATTTGCAAAGAAGTGTTCGTGTTTCCGGGCTTAAAACACTTTACATTACCAGCGAAGGTGTTTTGTACGCACAGAATTATAGCCTCTGTTATGTTACCGAAAAGTGCCATTTTCGTGGACAGGTGCGAAATGAGGTAAGATTATTCAAGCTAGTTTTAATGCACGTTGCTACCGCCAAAGCCACGCAATGATATATAGGTCGACGGAGTTTCTAGAATTCTACCTCATAAATATATGTCAGTATGTTTACTCGCTATGCTGTAGGTACTCGTAACGGAGGTATTTTCAATATTTTATCTGTATATGTGGAATATTTTGACAGGCCCGTTGGCGCAGTGGTTAGTGAACCTGACTATTGCGCCGGGGGTCGTGGGTTCGATTCCCACTCAGAATAAATATTTATGTGATGAGCGCAAGTATTTGTTCTGTGTCTGGGTGTACAAAAAAACGATATAAGTATATATTTATATGTATATGTGTAGTTTAGCAGCCGCCTGGTAACCATAACACAAACTCTCTTGATGCTTACTTTGGGATCATGTTGCCGTGTGTGCAGATGTCCCAAGATATTATTATTATTAACATTCTAACCTTAGTATGAATTTTACGCTAAGGAAGATAAAATGTTAATAAATTTCGTCGGTTATAATTTACTAATACATAAGTACTATATTTAATTTTTTCATCCTAACTTTGTACGTACAGAGGTATAATGTATATTGTACAATCGGTAATGAAAAGGTTTCCAGTACAGTATTACTTTGAAAGGTTTATTTAATCTCTTTTTAAATATTGCGCGCACGGAGCAATGTGAGTTTCGGAGAAGTCAAGTTTAATTATTGTGTATACAGAAGCAATGTATAAAGTTAAGACTTATGTAATACGTGCAAGAAATACATTAAACGAAATAAAATAAAACTTTAAAAAAAAAGTAACTTTACGCCTGTACTCCCCGAAGAGGTAGGCAGAGGAGTGTAATACTACACTCCCACGTTTCACCAGTTACCTTTAGGTCCCATTATGGAGTAGATGGTGAGCCTATTGCCATATATCGGGCCAAACACATCTACACACATCTTAGAAAACATTTTTTTATTAACTCTAAGATGTGCAGGTTTCCTCACGATGTTTTCCTTCACCGTTATAGCAAGTGTTACTTAAACTTGTACAATACGAGTATATGGTACTTATTGTATAGTATGATATGGTAATTGTTGTACAATATAGTATATACTCGTATTAGTAGAATTCGCACACCGTCATCAGTTACGAAACTAGACAGAACCCTCAGATTAACAGTCAAGTCGCTAAGTACTGAACCGACAGCCGTCAATAAATCGATAGGTACTACACAAAGCCTGACTGTCAAAACTCAGTAATACGCCGTAAATTCTGAATTCGTGCCAATAAATACTCGCTTCATTATATTAGTCTTTCCTCTGACTGGGTCTGTAGCATATGAAATACTGTTTTCATCTAATGTGTTGGAAAAACGGTATTAATCCACTGTATTCTTTGTAAGAGCGCGATAGCCGTTACACAGCCTCCTGATCTCATGATAAATTATTTCTCACTGTTCTCGCGACTGGTTAGTATGCGGGCAGCGTCCACCCTCGCTTCATAACGTAACACTTCATATATTGCTGTTCTACACAACGGGATATTGATAACACTGTGCTTGGAATACACAAGTTTCTGGAAATATTATATTAGATATTTCATTAAGCGTGAAAAAATTACCTAATATAATAATTCATAATCACGCTGTCTTGTTCGTCTACTTATTAGAATTTCAATATAATAAAGTGACAAAAAAAAAATAACATCACGCCTGTAATCCCCGAAGAGGTAGGCAGAGAAGTGTAGTACTACCCTCCCACGATTCACCACAGTCACCAGTACGTAAATGTGACTGGTGAAATGTGGGAGTGTACTACACTCCTTTGTCTACCTCTTCGGAAATTAACGGCGCGATTTTATATTTTGTGACGTACGTTAATATGTCATGAATAGAGATTATGATGTTGATTATTTTCGTTGAAATCACTGAATGACTTTTGTGTAAGAACCGTTCACTTCTGAGAAATGAGATTTTTCGGTAAGGGTTTCGTATTTTTTTTTATTCTGCCGCCGGAGTGCTTTATATTTGAAATTTTAAGACTTGAATCGACGTAAATGGGTTTTGTGTGAACGCGGGCGGAGTTGCCTCGGATCGAAATTAAAATTAATTTCAGGAAATTTTTAATTATATCAATAAAAGGAATATTATAAGAGCTACTGCTGAATTATAAGTAGGTATTATATTCATTATAAGTGTTTATACAAGTAGCTCCAATATAAATGATAGAAATAAATCCTATAAATTATCCGTCTTCAAAAATTTTACAGCGCATAATCTATGTATTCCTTTTTAAACTATATTGAATAAAGATAAGCGAACAAACTGTGCACATATTTTATCTAAATATTCGTACATTTATACTTGCACATTGTGTATATATGGACTTTAACTGCCTTATTGGTCTAGGTGGGTGCAGTCCCTGTAGCTCGGGACCAGAATACGAGCTACGGTATCTCCTGCCTGTCGTAAGAGGCGACTAAAAGGAGGATTCCGGGGTTGAGAGCGGCTAGAGTGGGAGCTCGAGCCGCTCTGGCTAGCGATCCCGGGGAGGACGACGGTATGTGTGGCCGCATATCGTCGTGAGAATCGGAAGGCGTGGGTTAAGGCATGCTCTCCCGAGTGCCGGGCCCGTAGGGACATTATGCTATGAGGACACCGGTGCGTTCCGCTGGAGATCCCTGAGTCCTCATATTAGCGCTGAGGAAGGCCACCGAGGGGGTTTTAGTGAGCTAAAAAAGAAGGTGGGTGCAAGCGACACTGCCGATCGAGAGGTCCTGGTTTTAAATCCCGGGACGGGTACGAATATTTCTAACCTAGATTTTCTAGTACTAGATCGGAGTCTGGATTTGTGCCCGGTGTCTGACAATAGGCTCACCACCTATTTCATAACGGGGCGTAAACGTCGTGAAACCTGGGAGAGCACTACATCCTACCTCTTCGGGGATTACAGGCGTGTTGTTACGCTGTGTATATAAATGTATGCGTGGTATAGTGTTTGTGCATGTTACACTATATAGTATAACATAATTATAGGCACACACATTCTAGTACTGATGCACACGCACACGTAATAAAAACGTGCTAGTAATTTCCCTACCCTGTGCTCCATATTAAGTATATGCATGCAAAAGCTTTTTATATTAACTATAATTGTAACAAATCAAATTTAATTTAATAATATAATAAAGATAAAATAATTAAATGACGAACGCTTAGTATACTAAAAGTATAAAATCTTTTTGTGGGTGTCATGAAAAAGAATAAAAAGACAAGTGTTTACAACGACATCGAGATAGGGGCAGACATTTAAAATTACACAAAAGCTAGGCAGCCAATCGAGTTAATGGAGTTCATAAATTAGTGAGCGAGAAACTAAGAAAAGACTATTTATAACGTAGCTTATTTATAACGGACCTTATTTACAACGAAGAAAAGATAATACAATGAATTTAAGTAACAGTTACGTTATGAATGTTTTTGCATTAAACATTTCGTGAGTATATTTTTGTATGATGATGGGCTATTAACGGTTAAAGTGGTACTATGTGGAATAGGTCAAGTACTTTTGGACCAATCCGAGAGCTAACGTGCGGGAACCGGTAAAATATTATACACGCGATTAAACCCGTTTTGAAATCAACAGGTATTACTTGAAAGACATTAATATTGTAAATGTAAAATTAGCTCCGATTGTTGTCTATCGCGCTTGAGCAGATAAATTTACATTGTATATGTAAATGAAGTTTAACATGAGAGAAAAAAGTTGTCCAATTTTTAATAAAGATGGTATTTTTACACTGTATTTTACTTTATACAATAATAAAACGAGACTTTTCATGAAAAGAAAGGAGTTGCAAATAGGAGAACAGTTTTTTCATCTGTCAAATTATTATCAGTAATAGCTTAGTTGTTTGAAATTCAGCTGCTTACGCCACAGGCCGAGTTCAAATCCTGGCGCACACTTGTATACAAAAACGTGTACTTTAATTTTAAATATCACTTGCTATAACAGAGAAGGAAAACTTCGCGAGGAAACCTGCACATCTTACAGATCACAAAAAGAAATGTTCTCTAAGGCGTGTGTAGTCTGCCAACCCGCACTTTTCTAGCGTGGTAGACTATGGCCTTTTAACACTCTTATTCTGAGAGGAAACCCGTGTTCACAAGTGGAAAAATAAAAGAGGGTAGGGAGAAAAGACAAAAGTCAAATATTTATAGAAATTCTTCAAAGGAGTTTTAAAGTATTATGAAGACTTAAAAGTAATTAGTTTTAGTTTAAAAAGCCGTATTCCAATTATCTACTTATACACAACAACGCGAAATTTCTTGTCCTAAAAGGTCTCAAAACAAGATGATATCAAACAACA
>DWEO01000098.1:0-12025 GCA_018245995.1 Pyrrhopyge telassa croceimargo
GCTCACCACCTACTCCATAATGGGACCTAAAAGTAACTGGTGAAACGTGGGAGTGTAGTATTACACTCCTCTGCCTATTTCTTCGGGGATTACAGGCGTGAAGTTACTTTTTCTTATGATATAGTTGCAATTAATGATAATCAATGTGCGTACTCGCATGTCCATTTTTTTGCATTATATATTAAGTTTACACGTACACGAAATATGTACAGTTAAGATAAAATGTAATATTGATGTTAACTGGAGTCGCATTAAATTAATGTCATACACGTTGCATAAAAACATCGAAAGGACGCTCCGAACAAATGGATCGACACAAGCATGTATTTATGAGTCTTTATGAAACACATATCAAATTTACCACAGGATGTGATTCAAGTCGGTTTGTTTTACGCAACCCAAGGGATTTACACCCGGCCAGTGACGAAATGAATCATTAACCGAATGGGCATCGGGCAAATGACTCAAATTGTAATGCAACCGAAGGTTGTTGACACAAGCACACAATTTCAACAAACATTTGTTATGTAATGTTACCGCAAATCATGGCCCTGCGTAATTCTCACAGTTTTCTTTACTACAACAGCTTTAGGTTCAATAACCTCTATTGTACAAATCGTTTGATATTTTATTGCTTATTCATTGGACGGGTAGCATTGTGAACCGTCAAAAAATTTAATTAACGAAGCATTTGTACATTGTTCGTTTTAGCATATTGCGAATACAAAACGGCGACCTATTAAAAAGTAGCACAGCGCAGTGTTGTTCGAAAGTCACGTAAGTATTTACGATATTATTAATCACGTACAGATTGATTTTAAGGGTAAAGTTCATTGCATTGTTACATTGTCGTTTTTAGTAGCGAAACGTTAATTTATATTTATAGCTACATATGTTCAGTAGTACGCATTCATAGGACGAAAGAAGTAAGTGCATACAAATCTATGTGATAGCCTCGCTGGTCATGTTGGATACAAGCCGATCGTGTGGGTTTATATCCCGGGTCGGGTACTATTCGATTTTTCTCATTTAAATTTCCTAGTAGTGGTTCGGAGTCTGGAGCAGTACCCGGTATATGACAATAGCTTTACCGCCGATTCCGTAGTGGGATATAAACGTAACTGGAGAAACGTGGGTGTGTACTACAATCCTCTGTCTACCTTTACGAGGATAACAGGCGTAATGTTACGTTACGTTATCTTTGTGGATAGACATATGTAAATATAATTAATAATAAATAAAATATTGTAAACCAACATTGCACCATTTTAGTCCAATCATTTTTTTTATATTCAGCCTGACAAACAGGCAAACGGGCCACCTGATGGTAAGTGGTCACCGTCGCCTATGAACATTTGGAGCACCCGAGGAATGGCTAATGATATGTCGGCTTTGAAGGACAGCTCTCTTTGTGCTCTCTTTGTGTTAAAGAACCCCATGTCATAGCGCACCGTAAAAGCTTCAGATGGAAGCTCATTTCACATCTTGTACGTACGCGGTAGAAATGAGCGCGCAAACCGAGCCGTGGAGGAGCGCCACAAGTTCAGCTGATGTGGATGGAAGTTCAATCTTCGGCAAGTGGTGTGACACAGCTACCATGTCGATGACAAAATTTTGTTCAATGTACTTATACTATGCTGTAAGGAGTAAAAAAAACTATAAATTATTTTTATTTTTAAAATCACCACGTACATTCATACATGTGTAAGAATCAATGAATATTCATAAAGCCGTTTTTGAATTATTTTAACGGCCTTAAAACTGTTGTGCTCTCTACATTTTTCTAATGTCTACCCTTACAGATGTCTGTCCGGCAGCTACGACAGAACGTGCAAAGTGTGGGATGTAGAGTTGGGGAAGGAGCTCAAGACTCTATCCGGACACCAGAACGTTGTTTACTCCGTCGGTTTTAACTTTCCCGCCTGGTCAGTATTATAATCACCGTTAGCTCTTGTGTCGATACACGCGCGGCTGTGTGATGGGTCCTAGGCGAAAAAAAAATTGTAACATCACTATTAATGACTGGTGTATATTAGTGTAATTGTTACTAAGCAAATTAACATTTTGACAAATATAACAATGAAATAACCCTTCTTATAATGTAACGTAACCTCACGCCTGTAAGGTACTCCGAAGAGGTAGGCAGAGGAGTATAGTACACTCCCACGTTTCACCAGTTACGTTATCCGTCCTATCATGGAATAGTTGGTGAGCTTATTGCAGACACCGAGCCACAACTAAGCATTTTAACCTGAAATCCTAGGTAGAAAAATCTAGTAGCACCCGACTCGGGGTTTAAACCCAGTACCTCTCGATTGACAGTCGCGCTTGCAACTATTCAACCAACGAAGCAGTCAATATTTGGTTTCATTTTCGTTTAATTTGATAAATATAGTCATATCATAAAATACATTTGTTATTTATTATCACATAAATTAAGGTAAACTTACCGCTTGTGGAACCGTTGTACTTTGAGGCCTCTAGCTTGAGAATATTTACATAGATACATCACACTTATTCATAAGAAGTATTAAAAGTGTTAATTAACTATTGTTGCACTAGAATTACTCATATTTTAAGTAAATGTATATACATTACTTATGCAGTTTTCATTAAAAATTAGAGACAGTACATAAATTGTTAAATATCTCACAGATAACAGTTGCTAGTGACGGAATTAACGAACCGATGTGTGAATTGCCGGTCGGTAGGCGAACACGCTTTTTGAATTATATTATGCAAACGAAATTCTGTGTTGCGGTAGTTTTAACGCTTACACCGATACGGTGGCCTCTTGAAAGAGATTTGCAGTTGCTCACGAATATGTAGAGCTTACGTCATAATAGTCCAAGAGCTATTGAATTTTTCGATTACCTACTTATTAAAACCGGAATTATAGTACTAAGAAGCTCTGGTTTGCCAAAGTTAAGGAGGATATTAAACGAGTGCTATATTGTAATAATATATAATTTAACAAAAATAAACACCAAGAAGTTATAAAATTGCTATGCAGTGTGCAACGTATCAAGAATTAAAATAGAACTCTCGTAATAAAACTTAAAGCTTTTTCAAAATTTTGTGTTCAATGTTTCGAGAGTTTGTATAACTTTTTATAAAGTTACATCAGGCAAATGAAACAATATACTCATACATTATTTTCAACACATGTACTCTAATAAATTTGTCGTTTAATTTTGCAAATCGTACAATTGTAACTATTACTATCGTGGGTCTTGCACAATAAAACTCCGAGATGGTTTGTACACACATAGTATACATAAGCAGAGTAACGTACTGTCGTAGGACATATGCAATTATAATATAATTATTAATAATAATACGTCACGTCCGTCGTGGGACTATTGAATAGTTGATAACAATTTGATGGAATTATTTTGTGCCACAAACATAGTCGTTTCTTGTATTAATTATGTAAAGTAACATCACGCCTTTAATCCGAATACCGAAGAGGTAGGTAGAGGAGTATAGTAGGTACTACACTCCCACGTTTCACCAGTTACTTTTAAGTCCTATTATGGAGCAAGTGGTGAGTTTATTGCCATATATCGGGCACAAATCCAGACTCAAAGCCACTACTAGAAAATCTAAATTAGAAAATCTAATAGTACTCGACCCGGGAATCGAACCCAGGACCTCTCGATCGGCAGTCGTTCTCGCAAGCACTCGACCAGCGAGGCATTCATTAGTATTAATTCAATCATTGTATTAATTAGTATGTTAAATTTGTATTAAACACCTCTCCAGCACTCCGACTACGACGTTAACGCTGTGTCACATCGGCCCTATTATCACGCGGATCGCAGCGATACGTATCGCGTCACGAGCGCGCCCGTTATGGCCCTATCATGATCTGACGACACTTTTATATCACATTTTGGCTTTATGAGCGCGGAATGTCAGCAGATATGAATAATTTGGACGAGTGCGACTGCATTGTAAATATGGTGGTTGCAATTCTCTTGGTCTTATAACTGGGCACAGGTTCTGCATACAATTGAGGGAGGCCTTGAATCTAATCCACCAGGCTGCTCCAGTTTGAAAAAGAACAGAGAAACAGAAAACGTATTTGAACTAACTCGTGTTACTTCAAATACGTTTTCTGGACACTAAACCAGTGCGGGGAATATGCCTACAGCATCAAAATTCATTTGATATTTCTGTTCGAGTCATACAATATACCCATATGTTTGATTGAAATGATAGCCTTCTGAAAACCGATACTTCTATACAAATCTGCACTCTAGACACGAACACACAGAACACAGAAATGTTTGAAATTTATTTCTTATTCTACTTTACAGTTCACATTATTTCACTACAAATTAAGAGTCGATATAATTTTGAGCATGACAGCCGTGTAAATAACACTAAGAGTTCTGATGTTGCGACAATAATTTTGAATTTTCATTACAAAATGTGAAGGGGCATCCACTTTCAAGTATCACACATCCAAATATTAATTGTATAATGTCATATAAGATGGAAGTTATTCCCGACAAGAGCGATAAAGCTGTGTCCAAAGGGCACAATGCGTGTCTCAATGTTCCTGTCTACACCACTCTCAAAATGTCAACCTAACTAAATTACCACTGTTATTTCACGTAGTGACTTGTTTACGAACAACAATGGTACTTTTACTGTACTTGTGCTTTTACTGTGCAATGTTATGCTTTGTTGTAATTAACTTTCGCTGTGAAGAAACTCTACCCGAAACGTCTTGCAAAGCCACCTTCCTTCAGTTTATCGTTCACGGTATCCATGAAGCGTGGAATCAGATCGTAGATCGCAAATAAATAGACCATAAAACATTCCGTCGGCACCTAAGTGCCTAAATCTAGAGATATTTCCCTCGTAAACATAGTTTTGTCAAATGCTCGTACGTACTGAGCTCACGACTTCATAGAGTTCCCACGGCATGACAACAGTTTAGATTCATTATAAAATAATCTTGACAACGGGCGTATGTCACACGGAACCACGTCCGTGTGAAAGATTGTCCAGAGGGCTTTGTTGGTGTGGAATGTTGTATGGAAGTTTTTATTATTATTACTATTATTAGGCATTCGGATGTCGTATAAGTTCCGGGTGGTACGAACTTGAAAAGGTTTTCGAATGCTTTTTGTTTATAAGAAATGTAATATATTGTCTGATTGGTCGCCGGTTGCTAGGGCGACTGCTGATCGAGAGGTCCTAGAGTCGATTCCCGGGTCGAGTACTATGGGACTTTTCTATGTTAGATTTTTTAATTGAAATTTCTATGTGGCTCGAAGTCAGGAGTTGTGCTCGGTGTATAACAATAGGCTCACCCCTTATTTAATGGAGGGACGTATACATAACTGGTGAAACATGGGAGTATATTACACTCCTCTGCCTCCTCTTCGGGGATTACAGGCGTCATGTTACGTTTCTTTTACTTCAATCAAACACCTTCAAATAGACATCACTTTCCACCAAACTCACATCAATCATCTATACTCATTTTAAACAGTAGTTTTTATTTACATGTGTAAATAAAAATTACGGAACCATCAATTAACTTTTACTCTAAGTGCTTACGGTAGCTGTTTAACAGTCTCTAATTAAATATTAATGTATTAATTTATAAATTATCATGGAGTATTGTTCAAGACGTGCGTAGTACACCATGACAAATAATTCCAACGCCGCACTACACCTCCCCCCTCCCCCCGCTGCAACAATGCAACCTTGATTTTGGTCACTTCCGGCGATTGTGCGAAAATTTCAAAGCTTCACCTCACATCACTATTGAAAGTGGCCGAACGAATTCCTTTAGAACGCCACTCGTTTTTAATTAGCACTGAAACCGTAAACAATAGACGTGCATTGTGTTGAGCCAGAAATATTCCTTCCGTTTCAAGTTTTCGTGCATCGAATTGTATTGATAACATAATTGTCCTATCATAAGCCATGAGTTTTATGCGTTATTTATTTATTTAATCAGTTACAATTGAATATAATATTGAATAAATTACTTATTGCAATTTTAATTATTTAGTACTAAATTGTACTCTACAATATGTACTATTTGCAATACGTTTGGTAAGGTATAAACAGCGAATGGGAAACCACAATGGAGACAATGATATTTGTCCTAATGAGCTTGCTAATGTATACCCCACTGAGTAACTAATAGGTCGACCGGAAAGGTCATGCCAATTTTCGGTACAAGCTACATTTTAAAATCGCCGCGAACTTTCCGGACAGCCACTAAAATATGTCCCACTGAAACCTTTACTGCTTATCCAACTTGTATAAGTTTGTTCGTGGTTTTTTTAACTCGTGCTGCTGCCAGCCATAATCGACAAATTTGGAGATGCATCATTACTTTTTTAAATATTTTATAGAAATTAAAAAATTACTGGCTACATGAGTTTTACAAAAAAATGACTAAAGCATTTATACTTCATATAGTCATCATCATCATCATCAATTATAATTAATAATGGTTTCTTAAAATCTGACAATCTCTAGAAACATTATTATGTACATGTTTCCATAGAAAAGAATATTCCCTTAAAATATGTATTTGGTTAACTTAATCTAACGATGTTAATATATTACAGGAAAACGAAGAGGACATCGGCGAGTTGTACCAGGACGACGAGAATGGTGCAGCGTTGCTCATCCGGAGACACCCGAAGCACGGAAAGCTTGTGGTGGTATGTTCTGTTTTAAATTAAATCTCGATGTTGATTAACATAATGCATACATACGATAATTCTACGTTAACTAATAAATATTATAATTATGGATGACTGCCTCCTTCGTCGTGTTGGTCGCAAGCGCGATTGCCGTTGGAGAGGTCTTGGATCAAATCCCTCGGGTCGAATAGTATTTAATTTTTCTAACTTATATTTTCTAATTGAAATTTATAGTAATGGCTCGGTAATCTGGGTTTGTGCCTGGTGTATCGCAATAAACTCACCACCTATTCCATAATGGGACGTGAACGTAATTGGTAAAACGTGAGAGTGTATTACATTCCTCTACCTACCTCTTCGGATATTACAGGTATGATGTTACGTTATAAATTGATATGTCTGGGTGCCTGTGTGCAAAGCGAAGTATATTAATAAATTTAGCTTATTTTTGAACGGTTTATTTGAATAAGACTGGTTACAGGTACCTACTGAATTTCATACACCTTGTAATTTGTGGTAGTTTGATTGTGCCGGTATATTGCGCACGATATGTTGGCTAGCAGATAGAAGTGGGTCTGCCAAATCAGAGACCATTTATAGAGTGCTCGCATATTTAAGTAGATGGGTAGATAATGAAGCAGTGATAACCTAGCGGTTTGAAATTCAACCTCTCACTCCGCGTTTATATCCTGACGAACACCTCTTTACAAAATGTGCGTTTTAAGGTTAAATATCACTTGATATGCCGATGAAGGAAATCATCGTGAAGAAACACACTGCACACCTTAGAGTACCTACATAAAAAACAAAAATTATTTTTTTCCAAGACGTGTCAAGCCTACCATTACGCACTTGGCCAGCGTGGCAGACTATGGCCTTAACCCTCTCATTTTGAGAGGGTCCAGCAGTGGAACGATAAAAGGGTCGGGAGGTGGGTAATACTAAATAACAGCGACTTAAAATGAAACGCTTGAATAATTTTTAGCTAATAGTCTTGCTCATATGCTCATTTATTTACCGATTTGTACTAGAGCTGAGCTATTTACTTCCATCGCATTAGAACGCTAAAAGTTGATACCGGAACCGGTACTCGAAAATCTTTTTCGTTGTTTGAATCACTGTGTCAAATTCATAGACAATAGGTTTCAATTTTTAAATACATATCCGGGGAAAAAATTGTAACACTATATGTACTTATTCCTCGAGATCGTAAGACATTCCTTTTGTCTATGGTCAATGTTGTCATTGGAACGTGCAGCAAATCCACATTGCCTAAGTATCCGACATCCTGTCTGAATGATAATTAGGCTTTTTTTTATACACATTCGCCGGTATTGCCGTCTTGTTTATTTTACTAACACGTGACATTTTGGAGTTTCCCGCTCGAGTTGTATACAAAAATATATATTTACAATTATATTTATAATAAAGCGTTTCACAGACAATGCTGTGAATTAAAAGGTTACTTGTGATTGATTGAGTTACTAGGAATGTATAAACGGATCTCGGTGTTCGTATTTTTAAATTAATATTAAACACTGAACAATGGAATATCCGTGATATGTGTATGATATGAATGAAGAAATATAAAAAAAGTTATGAATTTGACCAGCCGGTACATATTGTACAAAGTTCATGGTTCGATATGTACCGAGCAAAATTTACTTCCAAAATTTCAAATGTAAATATAAAGGTCGAGCTACTTCGTTTTAAGGATTGTTGTATTTATTATCTTTTTTATTATACAATATAGAAGTGTAGTGAAATAATGCAAACCGATTTTCTTTTCTAACAAAATTGTAGTTTCAAATGAGTTTTCAACTTCAGCTCTTTTAAAATAACAGAAACCCCATCAAAATCGATTCAGCATTTTGTTATACACACGCAATACAAATTTACTCCATTTTTGACACGTCGCGGCTACTCTAATAACGATATTAATATACGAGGCATAACAAAGGCGCGGTTGAGTTCGTCCAATTTTCAAGACCGTTAACTGGTACAAAGACTGGTAGTATCCCATCAGAAGACAATGGGCCCCAAGTAGACTAAGGCCGGCTTGCGTAACGCACAGTCAACGGGAAAATGTTTGTAGCACGCACAATGTGTGGCTTGTTGACGTGCTACATGCTACATTTATATAAGCCTACGCTCTTGATAATAGCATTTCGTATTTTATATCTTGCCTTTATCTCACTGTTATGAACAAGCAACACTTAATGTAATTGAAATATCATAGTAAGGGGACAAAACACTGTTTTGTCTTTAACATCTATCTACGAATGTTTGCTTTAATTGCGTGATTGTTGTAGCCTGCCTCGTCCGTCGAGTAGTTGCGAGCGCGACTACTAATCGGTAGGTTCTGGGTTTCATTCCCGAGTCTGATACACTTAGGTTTTTCTATCTTAATATAGGATATAGGACAGTGATTCGAAGTTTGGAATTGTGCCCAGTGTAACGCAATAGATTCACCTCCTATCCCAAAGTGGGACGTAAACGTTAATGCTGAAACGTACAAGTGTACTATAGTCCTTTGCCTACCTCTTCGGAGATTACAGACGTGATGTTATGTTTATGAATCTTCGTGGATATTGTTACAATATAAGTCGTCCAACTGAGTTCAAGAGCCTAGAAGACGCCATTGTAAAATGGTTAATGAAACATTATTTTTTTTACAGATTACGATGCCTAAATTATTCCGTTCTGTTCGAATCATTCAATTTGTCGTTATCGTTCCGTTCAATTCATTAACATCTGCCCGGGAATCGAGTTAGAAACACACACCGTTCCAGAGTAATCAAAAGTCGCATGAACTGGGGTCGTGGTGACGATTGTATTAAATGGAGCGTTTTTTCCTACCTTTAATTTATGTACATACGTCTATAACACGTTTTAATTTTTTATCTGTGATGTAATCGCCCTTTACACTTTAGTTTCAGTCACGTGTATAGTATGCAAATGTTCAATTCCGATAGATATATATCGATACATACAATTGGTCGACGAATTGATCGGTCAATAGTTATTTGTTATCGTGTCAATTATTTGGAGATGGCATTTTGAAGGAGATCTGAATATTTAAATTCTTCGTCATGTAGAAAGTGATGCAGTCATCGGAATGATTGGAAATTCCACCGTGTAATGTCGGGCGAGTGGGATGCATGAATCAGGGGCACTCGCCCCGATTTACTCATTCTTATAGACCTCATTTTGCGTATTGCAATTTTACAGTATTGTATAATATGGCGATATACTCAAAGGTGCTGGTAGCGGTTGGATACTAAGAGCTGAAGATCGAGCTCAGTGGCGTGCTATTATAGAGGCCTCTGTCCAGCTGTGGACGAAAATAGGCTGATGATGATGATGATGATAATAATACCGCCTGTTTGTTTGACGGTAGTAGGATTCAGCGATGCAGTATAACTTCAACGACTACTCCGCAACCCCGAATTATCAATAAAGAACACGTTTTCTGTGTCCAGTGATCGAGCGTCAAAAACGCTTTTGTACTGTGCCACAGCGTTTTGCATAATTCACCGCTTACATTACATTTTGCCATTTAATCTCAAGCTAGGCATAGTATATATTTACATCTCTGCCTCACGTGTTGTTTAGCGAGATTCGAACTTAAATTTCGAACTTATTTATTTAGTTGGCAAAGCAACAAAAGCAGATGAACACTTATGAAATAGACATTGTTTGTAATCGTTTTTGTTGCGTATCAATGGAATAAACCCACACAACAAGGAAAATCGTAATCGTACAATACGCTCGGAACTTGTTAATCTTTGTACTGTTTAAAGGTTGACTGGAGGGTACGAATTAGGACCGACGACATATATGTTTTATTGCTCACAATTCGATTGTTGATATGTTTCTTATATCTTATATATATAAATGAAGTATACGCTATTAGGTACATATGTAATTTAGTAAGTACCTGTAGCGAGCCGTATTCAAATAAACCGTTTAAAAATAAGTTAAATTCATTAATATACTTCGCTTTTTACACAGCCACACAGACATATATTTATAACGTATCATCATATCACGCCTTTAATCCCCGAAGAGATAGGCAGACGAGTGTAGTACACTCCCACCATCACTTACATCCAGGTCCCATTATGTACCTATATATTCGTATATATATAATGTTACAACTCAACGCCTGTAATCCCCGAGGTATATACATATGTGCCGACCGTATTCAGCTACAGCGACTATGGACCTACCACTGAGAGCTTCGTTGGTGTAACACGCAGCAGGTCAGCACACCTCCGATGTAAATATAATGAATGGCACAGGTCGGGCCTTGAGGTTATCTCACTTACCATCGAGCTCATCTCGTCGTTGCCTCTTAAACTCTAACACCTTCGTACTCGCGATTTGCCTCCACGATGCCCGATCCGTTGCCAGCATCTCCTACTGTAACGAGACTGGGTTATGTCGCTTTATGTGACTTATACCGTACGTTAAGTAGAAGCTTTCTGATTGCGTCGTTGGCCGTGTTGATTGCAAGCGCGATTTCCGATCGAGAGGTCCTGGGTTCCAACCCCGGGTCGGTTACTATTGCATTTTTCTAATTTCGATTTTCTAGTAGTGGCTCGTAGTCTGCATTTTTGCCCGGTGTATGATAATAGACTCATCAACTATTCCATAATAGGACCTAAACGTAACTGATGAAACCGCCAGTGTACACTCCTCTGCCTACCTCTCCGAGGGTTGCGTGAAGTTACGTTTCTAATTACTAAAGCATATATACATTTTGTATAATATTTTTATTAAATAAAATTATATTTAAAGCCCGCGAATATATGCTATCAGCCACCTCATACGCACATACATAAAATTTGTTGCATATTATACGATATCGTTTCCGGAGCGCAAACGCCGCTGAGCTACAAGCGCTGATTACATGTAACCGAGACCGAATCTAATTAATCCGAGACGCTCGACTCGCGCTCATACGTTCGCGTAAGGCGAGCCGACGGCCGCCACGGTAGCTCTCGATGAGCGTCGAAATCCGAACCGGCGGTTTGGATTTGCCAATAACAGCTATTTTAGACATTTACCCCACCTCAAACTTAACACTTGAACAGCTACCATACTGCGTTTCAATCCATCTTTATGCTTTATTATATCACAACACGGCCATACTTTACATCATAATTTATAATTTTACTTTGTTTTATTTTACTATTAGAATTTTTTTAATTTAGATTTTCTACTAGTGGCTCGGAGTCTGGATTTGTGCCCGATACATGACAATAGGCTCACCACCTACTCCATAATGGGACCTAAAAAGTAACTGGTGAAACGTGGGAGTGTAGTACTACACTCCT
>DWEO01000099.1:0-12018 GCA_018245995.1 Pyrrhopyge telassa croceimargo
GTGAGATGTAGTCGCCATTTATGTTGATGCCCATACCTTTCCAGTCCAGCGTCTTAAACATATCCTCCAATGCGCATATGAACAGTTTCGGCGATATAACAAAATGAATAAGTTTGGCAAAAATCTGACAAATTTCGGAAACGCTCAAGCATCTCTGTTGGAAGAATGCTAAACATAACACAGATTAAAAACTAATGTTATGTTGTCTGTGGCGCTAATGGCCTCTCTGTTCGCGTCTACTTGTCTCTGTACATTACATGTTCTTTGCAATATACGCTAATGTTCCTTTTCTATTTTTTCGGTTGTTTCATTAAGATTCCCACAATCTCAATACGCTGTTAATTATAGGTTTTTGTAAAATTACTTGTTTATGAATATATCTACCGCATCTGTTATAGTGTACGACTTTTGAGCGATTCAAGGGATTGAGGTGAGCATCACAAAGTATAAGTTTTGCGAAGAAGTTTTGCAATGAAATACACTTCAAGATTTTCACTTTTTTCTGGAAACGCGTCTATTTTAATAAACAATTGTAGATAAGCCAGGCGAATGTGAAAATATTTTTAATTACAAGCAAATTAATAGCCCAATCTTAAGTATAGATAGCTCAGTACCACGTATCGATAACGGTAGCAAACACAATCAAAATAAATATCCAATAGAATTACTTCACAATGATAGGAGCTATAATCATTTTATATTACCGCGACATGGACATAATCTCATCAATTCTTGTAGGCCACATAGCGAAGTTTTGACGTATGGCTGGGTACCATCCACATCTTATAGATAGCCCTCTAAACAGGACGAAAGGGTTCGCTAAATCGTTTCTGCTACAGACTGCAAAAGAGTGGTATTCCCTGCCGGCTTCTATTTTGTCCGATTCTTATAACCTGAAATCATTAAAGGCAAGAGGGAATAGGTATTTCCTAGGGAAGTGTGCTACATCCTAGGCTCCATCTTGCTTTCTATAAGGTGCGATAGCAGTCAAAACTCCTAAGCAGTTAGATATACTCGTAGAAGTGAAAAAATTATAACAGCAATACAGCGGTCAGCGTGGAAAACTACACCCGACTTCCAAAATATACCGAAGGGTAATTTTTATTATACAAAAATCTTAGATATCTTACATCAGAAGAGAACACAAAGAAACAGGTGGCACTTGACAAGATTTCTGTAAGATAAAAGACTACAGAGTAAAATAAGGGAATTCAATAGCAATATCATGAATGTATTCCTTAAAAAGTTCGTTAGTGATCGATCACTCGCTATGGAAAGCCATAAAAAATTTGAAAAGATCAGTCTCACATATTCCTCCAATTAAAAAGGAAAGTGAATTTTGGGCTGTTTCTCTCGGGCTCTGTTTCTGGAAATAGTTCTCCCCTTTTGAGCCACTCGTTTGACATATCTTTGTCGAACGAGTTTTCTAGTAGTGGCTCGGAGTCTGGGTTAGGGCCCGATATTTGGCAAAAGGCTCACTACCCACTCCATAATGGGTCGTAAAAAGTAACTAGTGAAACGCGTTAGTGTAGTACACTTCTATGCCTACCTCTTCGGGGACTACAGGCGTGATGTTACTCTTTTTTAAGTTTAAGGTATCTTATTAATTTGAATTAATTTTTATAAATACATTTTAATGTGCATTATACCTATGAATTTATTATCTATTCACTTTAATGGGGGATATTTTTTTCCTTGTGATAATTTAATGTTATTTGTCTCACAAATAGATTTGATAATATAACAAATAGATTTGATTTTTTCTTTTTATGTATTACATTAGTTATTTTGTTTTTTTTTTGTGTAAGTTCCTAAATTAAATAAATGATAAGATATTTAATTGGTTCATCGATATTATTGTCGATTATACCTACTCTTAATTTCATTATATTTATATTATTATAATTTTGATGTCTACTATTTTATAGAGTCACGCCAAATGTGTTCCTTAATGATATCAAACACGCTGTTTACTCCGGTAACTGAGGTGACACTTGCCTATTGTGAACTTTGCTATTTTATACGATTGTGTCAGTGTTAAGCTCGTTGGTGTAACTCAATAAAAAATAAAAAAAATGTTAAGACTTTTTTGATACCCTTGCACAAATAGGGGTTAGAAGTATTAAAAACATTGATGTTATCATGTTCCCCTGCATCATTCTCCTTCATTCCCTCTGCTGGGAACTCAAATGGTGAGACTGAAGGTCACATAGGTCGCGCGGAATTTTATTATTTGAGGTTTCATTACATGTTTAATGTTTTAACTTTGTTATTATATATATATATATGTATGTATATTGTATATGTATGTTCAAAGAGAAAGCAGTAGAATTGTAACCTACCGTTTAAAGAATTTTTAAATTTGCCACAACACTAACTACACGAACTACTGTTTCACGACCCACCCTATGTAACATAGTGCTGAGATTGCTCAGTGCTGGATTTTTTAATTATTTAATTGATTGCCCTTCGTAGAGTTCGATAATTTCAATTGTTGATAGTGGACATTTCATTCGCTGGTATTAGGTTTAATTACTCTAATGTTGGCCGCACCTCACGCCTCAGGTGAGCAGGATGTAATTAATAGTGTATTTCAATGTGTGTGTGAATGCTTTGTTTCGTATTTCTATCACCATTAGCATGATATGCAAAGCGGCTCACTCTTGAGAAGTCTTATTCTTCATCGAATCATGCGCTCCGTTGATAGAGGTGTTGTAATAAAATACCCTGTGACAAGGCCCTTCGTGTTTATCTTATACATTGGTTAATTACTTTCTTATATATATTCTACTTTCTTATATCTATTCACGATACCTAATAAATTAACGAAAGGTTTTTTCCACGTTGTCAGCGATCTATTGTAATTTTAGAAGCGAAAGTGTGGTCGCATGAATTAAAGTGGAACGTAATACTGGTAGTTAGTACTAGTTAACACTAGTTACTGTTACATTAATCATATTAGGATTCGATGTATGGTAAATATATTCGACTGTCAATTTATGCAATTTCGAAAGTACTCGTACAATTCTTCTATAAGTTCTTAAATTGAATATTATATTTTAAAAAGTTGAAATACATACCGTGTCGTTTCCAGATAATGCACAGTTGAAAGGTCCGATAATTAGTCCTCCAGTGAGGGAAATAACATTGCGAAATGGTCAAAACTTTGCAATTGTATGTGAAGGAAACATACCAGTGTATATAAAGCAGCAGGAAATACTCGAAGAAAATATGGGAACAAATTTTACTAAGGAAAACAGGACATACTCGGACGCAAATTATAAATACATCCAAGTTCTCGAATTGTACAATGTAGATCTCTACGCAGTGGGTTACTACGGATGCTTCGATGACACGGTTGACGAAAGATACGCTTTGATAAATATTACGGAGGAACTAACCGACACCGAACACAGTTCCTATATTTATATCTATGTTGACGGTGAGAGCTAATAATACAGAATACTTATTTAAAATCAATGAGTCAGTAATGACAGCTTGAGATAAATTACGTCAGGGTTAGTCTAAATCCCAATGTTTTACAAATTATAGGGTTGGATAGCCTGTTTGCACCCATGAGGGAGGTTGTAATAGCAAGAAGCGGGTCGAAGGTGGTAATTGGATGTAGACCAACTGCACCGAATGTTAAAGTTGACATATCGTTGGTATGTATGCAGATGAGATTGTAAATATACGACGTTATCGTTACTGCTAACTTATTTAATTCTGTGTTACATGTTAAGTTCACTATAATTTATAAATATTCAAAACCGCACACGGAATTTAATCGATTACTTGCTAAGAAATAGCATTAGCGCAAAATAAAATTGCTTTTAGTACATGCATGAATCGTAATATCGACTATTATCTAACAGTAACGTTTTGGCTTGTTTGGTTAACATTAATTACTGTAGAGTCACCTGTTTCGTAGTGCGATTAAACTCGATAGTTGACGCGAGAAGAAAAGACTGTGACAGAGTAATCAAGGTTCACCATTCAGAATTCAAAACCTAACGCTTAATGCTGCGATTAAGTACACTATAAGGCATGATACACCTTAGATTTTCTATTGCTTCAAGTGGATTCATAAAAGCATTCTTAATATTCAGGAAGTTGCAGACAGTGACCCTATCCCAATGCAATATGACCCTAAAGTAGGGTACACCTTCGATAGTGATATGCTCCCCGATGATCGGATGAAAATGTTCATTTGTCAATCAGTGAGGGGAAATGCGTTGGAGACAAAAGAATGTTTTGTAAATACACGTAGGTGTTTAGTGCTGTGTGAATTTAATTCTTATAATGATGTACCCACCGCGTTCACGGCAAATCGTCACCAACGTTTTCGTATTGTTCTCCTACGAATCTTCTGAACGCACTTGCCGTGAACGTGGTTAGTTTGCTTTTCAATTTTGTTACAAGTATAGCCGAAGTGAATGAGTTCAGAAATTTAAATTGAAAAGCATTATATAAGGGTACTGAATACACTTACTAACCACATGTTATTTATTCGATACGATAATAGCCGCAGAATAACAGGACAACAGACTTTTTAAAGTACTCTCCAAAGATTGGATTTTTAATGAAAGCGCGATCCTCTTACAAATGCAAAGGACTTCGCGGAAATCAAAACGTGACGAAAATTATACGTTGTAAGTAGATAGTGCTGAAATTTAGATGTCACATAACGAGGTAGCGTGGTGTGATGGTTTCATTTACTTTTGGGTGTTAATAGTTTGTTTTGTTTTGTCGCTTTTGCTTGTAACTGTTTCACTGTCTCTTCTGGTCTTGGAGTGTTGCTCTGCTTCTCTTTGATCTTTTCTGTGTACTGTGTGTAAACTAATTAATGTACTAACATTAAACTGGGTAATACTATATTTTTGTATGAAATGCATTTGATGAGATTTTTTAGATTTATTCTATGTACGCGTAGATTTGTGTTTAGTGTGGAGGTTAGAGAGTGTTCCTGGTAAATGTGATCCAGAATTCGACAATAATAATAATTATTAACAAAGAATTGAATAGGTTATCTTGAGAATTGAAAAACGGCAGTTTTCGCGTACGAACCATATTAAATACACTTATCATGATAGGTTTACACGTGTGACGGCGTACATAATGAGCTGATTGTAGGGCGTCCAAGTGTTTACTGGAATACAAAATGTTCTCTACTTACATACATAAGAGCGAACACCATTATGCGCATTAATATTTCATATGTACGTCTCAAGTGAATAAGAATAACAAATGCATTTTTAGAGGAAAAAATGAATACAATATCGTCGATGGGTACCAACCTAATTCCTCAGTTTCATTCGATTAACAAGAGTTACAACAAATCCTTGTTGCTACCTTGTCGCCAATCTGCTATATCATTGTTTTTTTTCATACAAGAAAGTTATTGGAATTTTCATAACAAATGGAATAAAAAAAGATTGAAAGAATATTACACAATTTTTTCGACGCCTTAGGATACTAGCATAGGTATAAATCACCATCAATATAATGTAGGGGATAGTTGAAATCCAATTTATTATAAACTTATTACAGCGTTTTTAAAAGTCAATGTGATTACTGCCATATAACATATATCTACAGTTAAATATAAGATGTAGGTATGTGGGGTTGTAATTAGTAATGATACGTTTATAAAGAATTTCATCAAAATATATTGATGACAATTATTAGCGACTGCATTATTTTGTGTTTCGTTATTATATCATACCTAGAGTTATTTTTACGTGTAAAATGTGTATTTTATATATCGATATTTATTAATAATACATACAATATTACGATCAATATTACCGAAGCATTTGGATAAAAATGTCTTGTTATCATTTTAGATAGTAATATAGGTCCCCCGAAACCAAGTATCGAGGGCCAGCAATACTTTTTAGAGGGTGAGACGTTTACACTCAATTGCACAGTTAAATACCAAAATAACGTAGCTACTGTGCTTACATGGATTATACCTGGGAACCATCCGAAGGTAAATTGTGTGTTATGTTGCAAACTTTGTACAATAGGCTATATATAATGACTATATTACAAGGCGGTAGCTCATATAAATTGTTTGTGCATCATTTCATAGTATACTACATTGGCACGGCATATTACTTGGCCTCGTATAATTTGGCGAAAGATATAAAAATTCTTGGTTCCTCTATTTACCACAATATATACGGTGGTGAGTATTCAGTATAGTCATGAAATAAGATTATGATAATATAAAAATAAAAGATAAAGCCGTAGTTAAATAAAACAATATAAACTCATAAAATTCGTACGTTAAATAAGCCCGTCGTAGTTGTGCGGATTTTTTTTTAGAAATACATAAATGCCGTTGTCTTACTACTAGTAATACCGCTTTAATTAAGAACAATCGTTTCCTATTAAAATCCCGCTCATAAATATTACACATCACGTTTATTTAAAATATGTTGCCCGCGATACTTTTGTACCATTTTGAAAATAAACACCGATTCCTCAGAATATTGTTAATTAAGAGTGAAGTTCGATTTATAGTTGGTTGTAACAATACTGGTAATTTTATTTGAAAGTAGCCCAACCCTAACTTATTGAAATTATGGCAGAAAAATGGGTTCTATTAAAAATAATTTTACTACATTAATATGACACTATTATCTACTTTTGATGGTGCTTCTATAACTTTACAATATTTTATTTACATTTCTTTCTTTATTAAAGTTTATTTTAGTTTAACCTTTATTTACCCTTTACATTATTTTCTTTCTTAAAAATGGGTTGAACCTTTGTTATTTAGTCAATAAATAAATTAATAATAATTGATTATAAATATATCCACCTACATAATTATGTATTGAATATAATAAACTCTATGAATGGCATTATTAAGGATTAAGTAACGCCTATATATAGCAAAATTATATGGAAATTTAATCGTATTTTCTATTTCGATATTCAAGGGAGTACGAAATTTTACGAATGAATATCAGGTAGGGGATATCCTGTACTACAACATTACGATAGAAAACGCAACTAAAGCAGATGCTGGCAATTATATTTGCTTTTCGAAAAATCAGCTAGACCAGCAGTCCACGACATTCGAAAAGAAATTCACGGGTAAGTCCGGCACAATAATCTGCATGCAATATTTTTGAATGAAAATGATTCCTCATCATTTTAAATCGTCTAAGTTGTTCATAATAAATGTGACAGCGTAACTTGAGACACGATAAAACAGATCAAACATCTTTTGTATGTAAGCAGTAATGTGTGCACACGTGATACTTGTATTGTTACAAGCTAAAAGACCGTATTATTAGATTTAAACTAATGTTGAATTGCTCTGTGGAAGTAACCTATGTGTCTGTACGCACATATGTATGTACCTATTTGTGTAAGTATTCACGCTAAATACTTACATAGCTAGACATTTATATAATCTTTTCAAGTGGTATTTATTTATTTTATTTTCCGTTTTCGCAAAAGTCTTTTTGAAGGTTTAGGTACTAATATATTACGTAATTAATTTTATATGTGTACATGTCACTAATATAACAGTGTAATTAACATTATTTATTAGCGAGCATCATTTATTCATGAGAATTTCTTTGGGGCTTAGAGTATATGTAATTTCTTGTATATATAATTCGAAATTTTCAAGTGACAAAGACAAATGTTTAAGTAGTTTTGTTCGTGATTCGAACAGATCTGTAAGGCGGCAGGTCTGTTAAGCTTTCCGTGTTCTCTGCCTACCCCGTAAGGGCCCTCGTGTGGTGATAACAATAATAATAACTTTAAATATAAAAAAAAATCATCCGTCGGTTACAAGCGCGACTACCGATCGAGAGGTCCTGGGTTCAAATCCCGGGTCGGGTACTATTAGATTTATCTAATTCAAATTTTCTAGTAGAGTGTTACGTTACGCATCCGTCGGTAACAGCCTGTTCTCTATCCATCTGGCACTTACCAATTTCTTAATCGTTGTATATTATTTCTGTAATTAATAATAAATAAAGTAAGTCCAGTATTGTTTTGTTGAGTCCAAGTATTGTAGGGCGAATCAGTAAATAAAAAAACAAATAAGTAATGCACACAGTTCAGTAACAAAAACGATGTTTTTAAAGCATATGATTATGACATGCGGTGTCTTGCTGGATAAATTAACATTAGATATTTGTATCATTATTATCCGTTATATTATTATTCCAATTATTATTATCTATGTTATTATTACCTGTATTGTTATTATCTGTATTATCATATCTATATAATTATTATGTAAGTCGGAATGGGACTGAATATGATTACAAGCTGATTATAGGCTTGCATATTTATTTTAAGTTATATTGTAATGAGCTTATTCAAGATAATATATTTTTGATAAAATTTAAAATAATCAATTAGACGGTAATTAAAAGACAGTTAATACTAATAAAATAATAGTGGTAAATATTAATATGTAACTCAAGTTTTGTAGACACCAATTAACTTAAACATTCCAAGAAATGTACATTTTTATTTCAGAGAGCTTTATAAATATGAGTAAGAGTAACTTGGATAATCCGATAATAGTTAAATCTAAACAATTTTCACTATCGACAACAATAAACGACTATCCACCAGCGGATATAACACTGTAAGTATATCAGTTTCGTTACGTTTTCGATTAACTTATTTTGCTTGTATAAAAATTTTACCAATTTTATAGCTTTAAGGATGACACGGAACTCCCTAAAAATTCCAACAAATATTTCATCAAGAGATATCCAGATAAAATAACCCTCACTATAACAAATATGTACGTCAACGACACAGGAAATTATACGTTGGTTGCCGCCAATAAATTCAATACTGCGAAAGTAACATACGATTTGAGGAGGACTGGTAAGGCTGATACTGATATACTACTATACGAGTATAATACTGATATGTATAACTCATTGTAAAGTATGTTTTGATACTACGTCTTAATGTTTTGGTTCCAGGTGTGCCGGTCATTAACTTTGGTTCCGAATCATTTAAAGCATTTCCTCTGAATACATTGGCAACATTGCAGTGTGAGGCCACTGGGTATCCATTGCCGAAAATATCTTGGGTTTTTACAAACGAAAATGGAGAAACGCAGCAATTGGTGCGCTGGTTTGATTCATATCTGTTTACAATTACCTACCTTTAATTTTGTATATTTATTACATTATCGTGTTATTCTGAGGTCTGAGCAAAGTACAAATGTGGCCTAATTCAATTGTCAAGCGACAATGACCTTCATTGCTTGTTACTGCTTTTTAAAATACTTCAAATTGATTTAATTAAGTATTATCAGCTGGACACGTTATTGCAATTAAATTTAAATCTTGGCCGTGTTATATTAGATAACTCAAGAGAACATTAAATTATTTACTCGAGTTAAAATATTACAACCAAAACTATGTTCGCAGGTCCAAAATATAGATGAAGAAGTCGTATCAGTTATTAAAGTGATCTCAAGAGTTCAAATACCTGTACGGGTGTCCGGAACAGTCACTTGTGAAGCCGCGAACACTATATTAAAGAATGAAATAAAATTGAGTAAACCCAAAAGATTTTTAGTGCATGACATACCTGAAGGATTTGGTATCAAAAACAAGAACAAGACCTGGTTCTCTAAAACAGATCACGTAAAGCTTACGTGTTTAGCTTCCAAGTATAACTTCACAAATCTTACCTGGTATGGAAACGATGGCAAGGAACTATATGACAATGGTAAGTGCAGAATGACACAAGGTATGCACACAGACAGAATGTAATAACTTACTGACAGACAGAATGTAATAATTGGTTGGGTGGTTGCAAGCGTAAATGCTGATCGAGAGGTCTCGGGTTCAAATCACGGGTCGCGTAGGTACTTTTGGATTTTTCTGACTTATATTTTCTAGTAGAAATTTCTGGTAGTGGCTCGGAGTCTGGATTTGTGCACGGTGTATAGTAATGGGCTCACCCCCTATTTAATTGTGGGACGTAAACGTAACTGGTAAAACACGGCAGTGTAGGAACTACACCCTTTTGCCTACTTTTTTGGCGATTAGAGGGGTGATAAAAAAGACGTAACATCACGCCTTACTTCCCCGAAGGAGTGGCCGGAGGAGTGTAGTACTTAGTAGTACACTAAGTAGTAGTAGTGGTGGTCTAAGTGTAGTCGTAGTAATAGTTATGTAGGTAGTAGTAGTCTGCTTGTGGTCAGTTACTATATACGTCAAACGGTATATGGGGATAGCCCTACATACAGCGAGCACAAATCCAGAACCCGTTCTACTACTGGGAATTTAAAATTAGAAAAACCCAATATACCCACACTTAACCCTATAAAAGGATCTAACACGGATTCAACTTAGGATCTCGTGCTCAGACGTTACGGTTACATCTCCTAGACCACCGAGGCAACCTTGAAATAAAATTTGACGGTTATCATTTCATATGTTGCAAACACCTATTTCCGGTGCCTCGGTGGTCATGTTGGTTGTAAGTGCGGCTGCCGATCGAGAGGTCCTGGGTTCGATTCCTGAGTCAGGTACTATCAGATCTTTCTAATTTAGAATTTCTGGTAGTCGCTTGGAGTCTGGATTGTTTCCGATATATGGCAAGGCTCACCACCTATTCTAGTACTATATCCTTTGCCTACCTCTTCGAGGATTATAGGCGTGATGTTACGTACCTATTTCCGGTTGGGCAGTTTCCATATTCTTTTATTACTTTTTTTGATGTCTTCCTCTGTTTCAGTTCACTTTTCTTCAACACCATTTTCTCATGAAGCAACATTGATGTTAGACAACATTTCTTTAGAGCAAGAGGGAAACTATACGTGTCTAGGAATCAACATAGATCAGTCTGACGTCACCGACTCAATTGTTTTGACTGTTGAAGGTAAAATATTTTATACTTTGCGAGAACGTAAATTTGATTAGTTTTTGGGGATCTTCGTCTACAGCAAGTCACCAAGACTTCTATAATTAAATATTCAAACAAAATACATACATTTTCGTGACGAAAAAAAGGCCTAGCTATTAATCTTTAGCCGATCAATGGGGACTTGAATAAAATAAACGTTGATAGACCAATCTTTGTAAAGTTGTGGACAGCCGCAGCATGAGTAGGGCCCATTCTATACGCAACGCTCAGTTAAGGATGAACGTACTGTGTATAATCTTTATAATTACATGAAATCACCCTTATTAATTCGCAATAAGATAAAAAAAACATTCTATCTATATCACTGAACTACATACTTTGGTGTATTTCCAATGGACTTGTTGGCGATGTAGGAGAATTTGTAATAAGACGGACTGGCGTTTAAATCATTCTTCTATCTATCTGTACGGTGGGGTATACTGATGTACATCCAGTTCTTCATCAGCCTGTTACAATTCACTGCTGGACAAGGGCCTCCCCTGGGGGTTATGCCCATAATCTCCACTCTCGGCATGGGGATTGGGGATCGCAGAGCACAACATCCCGCACCGTTTACGCTGCTGCCCATAAGCAGTTACGAAGCATGAATCGAGCGAGCGAGCGAGTTTCAAAAACGATTTGTGTCTCAATCCTCGGGAGTAATAACACCACTCAATCCAACTTCGAATAAGACCGATTACCGATAAATATTAACTGTATCCATACGAATATTAAATGAATTACCGTCCTATTAAAAATTGGTCCTGATTTATAGCGTCATTAATTACTAACACTAATTGGAATAATAACATCAATAGACTTGTTCTGCAGTCCTGTTAGAGATTGTTCGCATTTGTTTATAAGCGTCAGTGGCATGTCACCTGCTGCTTTCTGCACAACAAAAACGTTGTGAAGATTTGTTTGCTACCGCCCAACACTGGTTATAATTCACAGCTATCCGTGAACCGAAGATACAGGAACCCGCGGAAGACACGAACCGAGAGGTTACTCCCTACCAGCGCGTTCAGCTCAGCTGCCAGGCAGACGCCGTACCGCCGTCCCACATTAAGTGGTATAAGGTACAGTACGATAATTACAAATAAC
>DWEO01000100.1:0-11989 GCA_018245995.1 Pyrrhopyge telassa croceimargo
GGTGGTGAGCCTATTGCCATATATCGGACACAAATACAGACTCCGAGCCACTACTAGAAAGTCCAAATTAGAAAAATCTAATAGTATTCGTCCCGGGAATCGAACCCAGGAGCTCTCGATCGGCAGTCGCGCTTGCAACCAACACGACCAACGAAGCAGTCGACATTGTTATAGAGTTAACATTGTATAACAATAAAGTCACATTGCATCAACGTGCCCGGTACTGCTCGACACCTGCAGCGCGCGGGCGGCGTGCTGCAGTCACGTGGCCGACCACCGCACAGGAACACGACATTTGATGGAAGATTGCCGATTTAACATACCAGTTTTATTAGCTTACGTAAGCGTCTATACACAATTTGACGGGTTGAATTCATAAAGACCACAGACACACAAATATTTCGGTCACAGTGAAGTGTATTTTTTTCTACGAGTTGTCCCATTCATTTAATGACAATCAAACATTTTATTATCTGTCTTCATTATATTAGTCAATAATTTGTAAATAACAATTTTGATTATTTTATATACACAAATGCAATTTATTAAATCAACGAGTTACAAAAATCCTAATTAAAAATGTTCAAAATTTTATTTTTGATTTTTTTAATTCGCACGAAGTATTTTAAAATTTCGAATACTTAGTTGCAAAATCTCAAGTTTTATATTTGTTGTCACATTTTCATAGCTTAAATCAAAAATAAAAGATAGGGTGAATGTGTAACGTATTCTGTAAAATAGGAGTTTATCAACATCATATGATTGAGATAAAGCGATTAATACTCCGGTCACGATAAAACATTTAAAAATCACCTTTCTCGTCAGCCTCCAAGGTAGCCGTTTTTTACGTAGGTAGGTCCGATCAATATACTTCGCCTCTTTGTCTATTAATACTCGAAAAAGATTTAAAGTTATACTGTAACTTACGATTTTATACGTATATTAAACCATAACACGTAGTTTTCTAAAAAAAGTGAAAATATATTTATGATATTATTCATGCAATAAACTGTAGTAATATTGCTTTTCACAGTCAACAGAACATAACCTTGATATTGCAAGTGTTTTAAATGTTTTTTTGTTTATATTAGGTGCTGATCACATGATTTGAGGCAATATTGGTTATGTGCCTAATCCGACATTTTGAATGGCCGACCTTCAATTATTTCTTAAATCATTTGGCCATTCATTCGTGTTTCGCTTCAACAATACTATTTTGTTCATGTATGCCATGCATGACGTAGAGTCGTTCAGTATTGGTGTAATAAATAAAATTTTAATGGAAATAACCGGTAATAAGTTTTTAACGCATGTACAGTGAGTCATACTGAAATTGTATATTACAATTTACTTGTAAGTATCCACCTACAGAGGCGTAGGCGCCTCAGTCGCAGGCAACTTCCATTAGTGCTGTCCCCGATCGAAAACTCGTTTAGACAGTCTGGCAATTAGAACTTAACATGAAAGGAATAAATTATAGTACGAAAATAGCTTCTGTTCAATTACTTTGCTGTCTACTTTCTTTTAGTACCTCATTTATGTTTTTAAACAATATATAATTCACTTGTTTTTTTTTAATTTTATTGCTATTAACATTGTAAATTAAACACGTCTTTTTGATAGAGACATTACTGCGAACTTGTTCTTTCCAAAATTGCTTAACACGTATCTGTAGAAAATGATGTGTCCTAAACATAGTTATTGTGTAACAAAATGTCTAAAAAGTTCACACAAGGCCATTGAACAAATGAACATTGCAGAGTAGAGCAGTTGCACTGCTCACAACGAATTTAAAATCGCTGATAAAACAAAATTCCCTACAAGTTTTCACGTAATTAAGATAAGCACTTTAGTCACCGTTTTATTTACGTACACGTAATATTGTTAGGTAAGAGAGACATACGAAGATGTTTGGAAGCAGTTATGCAATATAGGTACCTATATACCGACAAACATTATTTAGCATCAGTATTATATTAGTATAATTATATACAAACGAACATTTTATAAATACTACTTAAAATGTAACAATCACTGTGGTATTAGCCTTACAATGAGTCTCGTTTGCTCGTAAATTTTTGTACGTACCTACATTTTCTCTGTAAGTGATTTTCTGTAAATCTTTTGAGAAATAAATGTCTTAAAACATAAAAGTGACCAGGACTCTCTACACACAATGATGTATTTGTTCATATTGTTATATTTTTCTAAGTCTGAAGTTGGTGCTGAATTCAACCTTGGTTAAGTGAATAGATAATCAAATGTCATTCGTAATTGCTACAGAAAAACCAAAATGCAATCACTCACCTGTATGTTTAATTGCAAATTGCCTAAGTATCATTGTGATAATGTTTAATGATCTCGAAATTATTTCAGGACACATTGGGAGAACCAGATGATGAAAATCACAATGATGCAACATCATTCAGCCAATGCACTGGTACGTGCATCAAGTGATCACTATTATAATTATTTTTAAATGCCTTATTCATTTAGTTCCATTTCGGAATTCTTTGTTATGGGTCCCTTGAACATCATAATTATATTATTAATCATGTAACAACACACCTGTAATCCCAGAAGAGGTACCCAGGGGAGTGTAGTATACTCCCACATTTCATCTGTTTATGTCCCATAATAGAATAGGGATTGAGCCTACTGCCATACACCAGACACAATTCTAAACTCCGAGCACTTACTAAAAATTATAACTAGAAATTCTAAGCTAGAAAATCCAATAGTCTAGACCTGGGACATGAACCCATAACCTCTCAATCTGTAATTACATCACCAATGGGATAGTCGGATAATTAAAAATTTCCTTTTTAGCATCAGAACCAAGACAGACCAGATCTAGGAAGAGACATAATTCTCCTCGAGACATGGGAAACCGGATTGATTTGGACAGCCATGAACCCGATAGTCCACCTGAACGGAAACCTCGACTTGATGAAGAAAATGTACAAGCATCAGGTAATTACAATCAATGGTTTTTTACAAGTTTTGAACTATTTTATTTTAGTTTATGGCACATAAATGTTCATATGTAAGATTCAGTGCTCTCTGCCTACCCCGTAAAAGACCTGGCGTGAAGATATGTATGTATTAATCAAATACCAACATTCATACAACTGATATATGGTTGTGATGGTCACGTTTATCATAGATTTCTTCCACATTGTTGTATTTAACTGAAATATTAATAAGGCTTAATAAGTAATAATAATACTATACATTTATACAATATATATTGTATACAGTAGCAAATTTGCCTGTTTTGTAATAAACAAGGTCTGTGATATATTACAGATAATGAAGGTGATGCAACCCAGTTTCTGCGCCTAGAGAGACAGAAGTTGGACAATTCAAGGGATATACGGGATACATTGAACACCATAGCATCAGAAGTGACAAGACTGATAGATATAATGAGCCACATCAGAGATGTGTTGGTTAACAGAATAAATGTGTAGATGGTACCATAGTACCAGACATGGAAGTGAATTTATAGTTTGGCCTCTGACTACAGGATCTATTAATAGGGTCGATATGAAGGACTTGTTTATCACATCAAGATTGAGATTTCGACCGCAATTAAGTTCCAGTGGTTTACATATTCCAAGAGACCGAATAAATTTCCACACATTAGCGGGAGAAGAGTTGCATAAATTTTCATGAATATGTCGGCGTTTAGCTATCCGCACCATCTGATTACACCGATTTCTTACCGACTTGAAGGCAGACCAATTTTCCTCGGACCGGTCATTTTTGAATGCACGAAAAGCCCGGTCCCGTCTTCTCATCGCCATTTGAACAACTTCTGTCATCCAAGGAGCTGGAGCTCGCTTAGTTCTTACTCTGCGCACGGGAGCGTGAACGTCATACAAATCAATGATAACCTTATTGAAAAGTGAAATTTTACAGTCAATTGAAGACGCCCGCGCTACCGTACTCAGGTCAATCTTGGAGGCATCACGCTTGAGGTTCTCAGGAGAAATCCTGGTAAAGTTTCTAGAATATATAATAATTGGATTATGCTTAGGAGGTCGAATCTTATAAGATGTGTAGATGAGATCATGGCGAGAGAAACCGGGAGCCGGAAGCTGTCCATGCACCCGGACACGTTCCGGTGAAGCCGTCAATATCAGATCTAACCACGTAGACTCAGAATCAATGTTGTGATGTGTAGCTGACAGCGGTAATATTGATAAATTGACTGAATCCACTATTGTTCTTAATCTTAGTGTTCTGGGGGAATCTTTACGTAGATCAGTATTGAAGTCTCCCATGATCAGGTAATGTGCATAGTCAGACCCAATCGTGTCAAAGGCACGCTCTAAATCGTTAAAATAATCAACGGAAGGAGGACAGTATACTACACCTAGCAACACCCTAATGCCTTTTATATTAAGTTCAAGGAATAGGTATTCAGCAGAGGCAGAATAACACGATGAAGAGACTAATAAAGTTTTGTAAGCTATGCCAGCTCGCAAGTAAATGGCTACCCCACCCCCCCTTCTCCCTATTCGGTCATTTCGTATGAGCACAAATTCGGGTAAAGGGTAAAGGGAGGAAGAAAGCGATGGATTCAGCCAGGTTTCAGAAATGAGAATGGCATGAATGTGGTCACTGGTAAATTCGTTTTCTAGTTCCGTGAAATGACTTGGTAAGCTTTGCGCATTAACATGACACACATTCATGCATTTATGGTTTGTTGAAAAAGTACAATCCAATTGGCTTTTGAGAGTACCCGTATCAAACGATTCATCGCAGGAAAAGTATGAAGCATCTGATACATTGGCAGAAAGAAAAGATTCATCATCTGACATTGTAACTGAATAATATTAAAATGGATAAAATATATTGTATTGTATAAATATATGTAATATATAAAAATAAAATATTATACGTATTTAAATTAATAAGATATAGATAAGCTATATATTCAAAAATCAAATAATTTAACAGTTAGTGCCGTCTCATCTTCTTGCACCAACCCAACAGTTGACTGTTAGAACATGAACTAATATTAATACATTAAAAAGTATATTACTATGAAATTAAAAAAAAAAAAAACAAATACAAACATGAAAATAGCAATACGTAATAAATAAAAACTTGAAACAGCTGTATGGTAGATAATATTAGTCTATGCACACGAATAATTACATAACAAACACTTGTGGCAAATTGACTTTGACACAACTTTTGACAATCATCTTTGACACTCAACAAAATAAACAATACATACTAAATTAAGCAAAACAAAAACAAAACCAAGTGTCAATCCACCGTGTGAGTACATAATATAAAAACAACGAAGTTACTTAAAGCAAACAAAGATAAAAAGTAATCATATTAAGAAACAGGAAGAAAAAGTTAGATATATTCGGAAACCATACAGTTTGGAGACTATTTCTTTGATACAGCACGTCTGGATCTCTTGACGTCTTCAGTCTGGGCTCCTGTGACACCGTGCCTTTGACGAACATCCTGTTGATGAGTTGAAGTTGTTGCAGTGTTAAGCCTAGGAGGCCCCTTATCTGGGGAACCATCATTCTTCCGCCTCTCAGTCTCCACCGGGTGTTCAATGGAAGGATACTTCGCAATAAGAGTGTCCAGTTCCTCTTCAGTACAAAGCTTCACACGAGGACCACCAGGGGGCTTTACATGTATCAAACCATCCAACGTCCACACATTCCGCATGCCAAAGTGCTTCCGGGCTCTTTTGTGTACAGACTGCCTGGACTTTGTGAGGAACTCAGATACAGTCACCGATGAGCCTTTTAACTTTGCTTTCAGGCTCCAGACATCAGATTTAATGGAGTGAGTAGTGAAGTGTACAAGGACTGGACGGACATTATCATTCCCAGCAGTCCCCAAGCGATGACACCGTTTTATAACTGAGCTTGTCACTTGTGTTAGACCCATTCTATTTTGAAGAATGTTTATAACCTCATGCTCAATGCTCACATCCGGATTTTCAGCAATTCCATTCAGTAACAGAACTTTACGCCGGTTCCTCATGTCCATAGCATCAACAACTCTGGCTGTTTCCCTGATTTGCTGGCCCACAAGATTAAACATTTTAATTACTAGTGTCTTGAAGGTGTTAAATTCCTTTTGTAATTGTCCTATGGAGGGATTTGTAGGAGAAGTAATGGCATTCAGCCGGTGCTCAAAATCTGCCATTTTCTGGGTCCAGCACTTTTCCATCTCCTTCTGGGTGTTCTCCAAATCATGTATATGTGCCATTGTTAGTGTGTGGCTAGTGACAGGACAATCACAGTAAAAATTTGTTTGTAAAATAGGTTATGCAGAGGGGTGGTGCAAGTAAGGACTTTTTGCTAATTTACAGTCATAACTAAATTATAATACACTTACATACACTGTTCTTGTTGATAAAATGCACTCAAATTTATAAAAACTTGTGTATAAATATTATTTAGTAATATTTATAAATAGAACTTCAGAAACAGCTGTTGATATTGTGACACCTACCCTCCAAAAAAAAAAAGTTAATGATAATGTTGAAGTGTCAATTAATTATTGATAAAGAGGTAGTAATAAATTTTACCTCGTACCTCTACCTTTGACTGCCTCGTTGGTCGTGTTGGTTGCAAGCGCGACTGCCAATCTAGAGTTCCTGGGTTTGATTCCCGGGTCAGGTACTATTTTTCTAATTAAAATTTTCTAATAGTTGTTCAGTCTGTATTTGTGCCTGGTATATGGCAATAGGCTCACCACCTACTCCATAAAGAGATCTTAACGTAACTGGTGAAATGTGGGAGTGTAGTACTACATTCTTCTGCCTATCTCTTCGGGGATTACACCCGTGATATTATGTTCTAATACCTTTTAATTTACCTTTTGAGCAGTGGAGATACTGGTGTATTGTCACATGGCAACTTGTCACCCCCTCTCAAGTGTGTGAGTGGCCCTCGATCACCATGCCTGGTTAACACCAGCACTCCTTGGAGCAACCACGCATCATTGTCAACAACAGCTGAAAATCAAGGGTGAGAAGGCACAAGATTAGAAATGTGATCAGTAAACATAAAATTTTTGATTATGACAATGTATTAGATATGCTTGCATTTACTTGTTCTGTTGGGAATGAGTATCTTTTCAGCCGAGAGAAGCCTACACCTTAAGTCACAACACTGCACTAATGTGAGTGAAAGGTGGTACAGTTAATATCTGAAGATTTTTATTACCTCTGCAATCGGCAAATGATATAATAATACTCTAATGATAACTGAAACCAACAATACTCCAATACAAAACACCCACAAATATTACAATGACGAGCAGCCTACAATTCAAAAGTTCACACTCGACATCACCACCTTATAGGTATACTGGTTTATATCAAATTTTGTCTAACAGTCACCATTCCATGTCGAGGCGGACTAAAAATACATTCCTTGACCCTGTGCTGGGATACAGGGTGTCGCAAGAGGCGACGAAACCCGGCGCTGACAGATCACGGTACGGCGCGATCTGCCTAGGCACAGTTAAACGCCCTGGCTGCCTATGGCCAGCAGAATAGGCGGCGCGAACACCTGTGCTCTACGATCCCCAATCTGCACGCTCAGAGTGGGGATTATTGACATAGCTCCTCAGCGAAGGCCTATGGCCAGTAGTGGATTACAATAGGCTGATGGTGATGATAAGTCACCATTCAACAGATACCCACATATTGCTCATAGATTTTGATTGATTACTGCTGATAGGGGGCGTTCAAGTATTACGTAAGCAGTATAGGGGGGCGGGGGGTCTATGCTTTGCTTATTTTTGATGACATGGGGGTTAAAAAGGATAATAAAACTTAAAAAATATACTTTTCAACATTTCTCAGTGCTACACACACAACAACTTGGGCTGGAAGATCCACGTGGTAGATCCCGGCACACCGATCCCAATTCCCGGTAATCAGGGCGCGATCACTAACGCGGCGGACTCTATTACGCTCCCGCCATATTTGACAGCTGTGACGCGACTGGTCGTCGCGTCGGCGGCGCTTGCCGCGCTCAGGTAAGTTCGGATACGCGCGGCGAGTTCGGCGCGAAGTGATGTGCACCGACGGACGTCAAACAAGAAAATCCTTTTAACTCGGCGATGAAAATTACACAATTTTTAAATTTGTATGCTAACTTGGAAGGCGTACAAGTAAACTGATGTATTGAAATATGAGTCTGTCATTCGAGACAAATGATTGTAAGAGAGCGTATGCATTGTGCCACGCATCCACAAAAATGTATGACTACGCACTGATGATAGACTTTTTTATAGGGATGTCATTAAAAAACAATATTAATGTACGGACAATAATGCAATATTAATTATATATACACAAAAAAATATGGATATATTTATACTTATATTGAATGTTTTGGAATGATTGTTATTAATATACAAATAAGTATTATTTCTTTGGTTAAGATTATTGTATTATTAAAAAAAATACGGCTCAATATGAGAGTTACAACATAAATTATATTATATACTATGGGAATATATAAACCGAAACAATATTGAAAATATACAGATCAGTAAAACATTACAATAAACTTTTGTAAGGTTATTGTGACTGCGTCGGAATTTTAGCGGGAAATGTGACAATACAACGAAATTTTTTTTATTCTACATTTTGCAACCGTATAAAAACTGAAATAATTTTAACTTAAAAACTAGACAATAATGAACTTCACTCGTTTTAGCAATGCCACACTCGATAGTTTAAAATTATAGTAAATTATATATTATATGTATTTGTGAACCATATACATTATTATATAATATGTAAGTATAGTATTTTTGGCAATATCTGCATTATTTAGCATGTTTTAAAAAATGAACACAGCGTAAGAAAGAAATTTTTTTCTTTGATTCACGTGATTGACAATAAAGTTTGAAATTATTACAGGATATAGGTACATGAATTTTAAAAATGTACCCTATATTTGAATTTAATAAAATCGTACAAGACATGTGGCATATACAAAAAAAAAACATTATAAAAACTAAGCTACTGTCTAAAAAATAAATATTTACAGACAGTGACATATAAATTATATAATTCGCTGAAGCTATAAGGTGGTTTCTTGTTTACGAGACGAAGGGCAAAGCAGCGTGCAGCCGAGCTCGCTGGAACTATCTACAGGTACAATGGGTAAATGATGTCAATCAATAAATATCAATTTCATATCACAAAGAGCACGTGTGCGACTTAACTATACAAAACTTACTTTGTACTCGACTCTGTAGATTCGACTTAGACGTTACAATTATTATACATGCATAAAATTATTATATATACTATTGATAAAAAATTCATCAATTAATTGTGTGGAATTGATTCCAGTGCACCACTTGGAACATTTCATTGATCGTAATTAAACGCATGCCATCGTGAAATTTTGACAATAATGGTGGGCGTAAATAAAAAAATGTAATCGTTACATTTAATCTCGTGTGTACGTTCGTGGCGTTATTTCTAACGGGGACTCATTGTAAATAGATATGGCTGAATATAATAAACAAGCCAAACATTGTATTTGTTAATAAACATGAGCACAAAATGTCAATTGAAATTGACAGTTCCATTATCCCCGCCCTGCGCCCGCGGCCCGCAAGCCTTGTGCTTGACAATAATAATAAATGTCGTTAAACTTTAACTTTTGTAATTATATTATAATAATATACTGTTTCTACTCTCATCGTATAAGCTGCTATTAATATGTCACTATTTACAATTCTTTGTTTGATATTTATAATACCATTACCTATAAAACATGTTATATTGAAGGTTGAAATTTGAAATAGACTTTTTTGTACAGACAATTATCTATGTCCCCCTATACATAATTGTATTTATGTGTTCAATGCACTTAAAAACGTGTTTATGTACTAAAATACAAGAATATTATAGAATCACACGGACTTTTAAGATTGTCCTTCGTGCATCCAATCGACTATGTAATAAAACAAAAATTTGTCTTAGACAAAAACAGACATAATAGCAACAAAAAGTATTAATAAAATTATTGATTTTCGAAAAATTAATTGCTACTGAAAAAATTAATTACCTAGATGGCCTAAAGTATTTGGTGTTTTTACGCAAACAAAGCTATGTTTAATACTTATCAGCGTATTATAATAAAAACTAACTTTTCAATTGGTTGAATATTTGACTTGGAAATTGTATAACATTTAAATTATAATAATTCATAGGTAATTTAAATAAATATTAGTAGAATGAAGTGGTTGACAATAAACCTCTAATCATATTTAGATATAACTTTTCGGTATCTTTACATAATTTGTTTTTAATGTTTATTAAGCAAATAGCCCATAAGCCTAATGACAATAAAATAAAATTTATATGTCTATTAAAAGTAAATTCAATTACAATTGTATAATGTTCATAGTTAAATAATACATTGTAAATAACATTAGTTAATGAACGCATACTAATATATGTACGCATAATAATAATAATATTCCACACGTACATTAAGTGCGGTATTTAAACATGTATATTTTTATCTTTATATACGCCAATCATTAATACTATGGTATTTGTTTTCAAACTTAGAAAAATTAGGTATTTTTTTTATATTTTGATACAAGCCCTAATATTTATTGCGCCTCATTGATTGATTGATACAATTCCACATTCTGTAATGTCAAATAGGACGTAAAATATATTTTTAAATTAATTTTGTTATCAAAAATGAATCATGTCTATTGTTTTAAAATATCAGTTTGACAAAACAACTTGTCAGTGTTACCAGCTTTATATTCTTGTACATGGTACTTTTTAATATATCATGTCTTTGTTACATACATTTAAAATTTATATTAACTGATGTGAAGTTTTTAAACTGATCCACTTAAATGATATATATTGTGCAATGCACAAATTTAGTGCACAGTCCCTCAGGGATAATCAATGTATAATATTTCAAAATCAATTGACACTTACTCAAAAACTTAACTTAATCGGCAAAGTCCTGTTTTTCGCATTGCCGGGATTTATCGCTTTTAAAAATATAATAAATATATAGTATTCGATGTTAACGTTTGACAATAAAAATATTAAAATCTTAAAACAATCTTTATGCATGTTTGAAAATTTATATTATCATAATATACAATACGATATAACGTTTAGCATTCTTTTCTGAAAACTTTTATTGAAAAATTATGGTGACATTAGAATTATAAAACAATTAGCATGTAATTTGAAATTATTTAACACTTCGTAGTATTAGGTGGTTATGCACAAACGTTCTGTTGGACATAAGATTTTTATTCGTAGTTAAAATTTGAAGTTTTAGAGTATCAAAAATATTGTTATGGAAAATTATTGTTTGCCGACATCATTACCACATTTTACATTGGGATGCGACGGAAATTTCTTCATGACCGATATAGTTTAGATCGAGTGACTAACAGACAAATCAATAATAAATAGTTTATAAGTCTTTTGATAACAACACAAATAGAGCAAGGAAATAAAAATGTGTGCTGTGATTTAATTACTTTATTAAAGTTAAAGATAGAAACACAAATAATTTAACAATAGTATTTTACAATGAAAACTATACTGATTTCGCTGTTGGTATCTATTTAATGTTTTTATGTACATAACGCGTCACGTAATGACGCGTCATGCAACTCCGTATGACGTGATATTGCTTTGTCGTGTCTTATCTCGACTTATCAGTTTTATATTACATTCCACTTACCGTCGTCACTACACAATCTTCAGTAGGACTCACAACATTCGACGTGTGGGGTAGGTTATCCACAAACTTTTTAGATACTTTACAATTGGGTATTTGACAACATTGAAAATATGCTATGAATTGTAATCATTCTATTAGATAATAGCGTAAATAAGTGTATTTCATTACATTTTTAAGGAAAATAAGTTTATTTTTTGTAAAAACACAAAAAGAAAATACAATATTTTCTGACA
>DWEO01000101.1:0-11979 GCA_018245995.1 Pyrrhopyge telassa croceimargo
AGTTACATTTACGTCCCATCATGAAATAGATGCTAAGTCTATTTCCATCCACTGGGCACAACTCAATACTGCGAGCCAGTACTAGAAATTTTAACTAGAATTCTAGTTAGATAAATTAGTAGGACCTCTCGATCGGCAGTCGCGTTCGCAACCACTCGACAAGGCAGTCGTTTGATTTTATAAAAGCTGTATTAAAAAAATTACAAAACCAAAAGGTAAATTAAATTACCATAAATGGGGAAATACGAGTCTCCGAAACCGGCGTGCTTGTATAAAGAGAGTGGTGAATGTGGAAGAAGCACCGCAGGTCTTACAGGATAGGAATATTTGGCACTCCATGCTCTCTGTAGGCAGAGAGAGCAGGTCTTAAGGTGCCTACACCTTAAGACCGATACCGACATATTTTAAACATTTCTTCGTAACATGCACTAAAGTGGGGAGCTTAAGGAACTTTTCTCATATTTTCGAACGAAGTGCAATTTCGGTTGAAGCAAAAAAATTAAATAATGAAAACTAATTCTGGAATAGAACAGCTACAAGTCAAAATTGAACCTTAATGTTTTGTATAACGATTGCTTTTACAGTGGCAATGTATTTCATTTACATTCTCGAGAAAACTCCGCCGGTTACAATTTGTATTGTCACATCGAACGGAAATCTTTACGAGTTGACAGAGAAGAATGGACTTTAAAGGTGCCAATTATGGCTCCTTTTACTTTGAGCGGCACATTTATCAAATTGTTCGCCAAGGTTTGCACCAGAATTGCGCGCTTTGTCATATTATTTTCTTCGTTCCGCTGCTTCTTATGATGCTTCTCGTTTAAATATTTATCAAATTGCAAATGGTTCAAGCTGCTGACTGTATTCACTTGTTAACTAAAATGTGCAATTTTCATTCGTGATACCGAGATATTTGAAAATTTTTACAATATTGTTAGTGTAAGAATATTTTCTTATCAGCGCATACCTTGCGCATATATTGCGTCATCATCATCATGAGTCTATTACAGTCCACTTTTGGACATAGATCTCGTCTCAGTTGTTATGCCCATAATCCCCAACGCTGGGCATGCGGGTTGGGGATCGCTGATCACAGCTTCTCGCACCGCTGCTGCCCATAGGTGGCCAGGGCATTTAGCTGTGCCTAGCTGCGCGTCTTACAACACCCTGTATCACAGCACGTAATCGGGGAATGTACTTTACTCCGCCCCGACATATTGCATTCAAAAAATAATTTACTATTATGGTACTTGCACACTGACTGACATTCCAACTTACATCTAACAGGTAACATCCATCTTTGTATAGCCTAATGTAGGACTGTCCTGTTCCGGCTTAAGTACACAACTATCGACTGCGACTTAATACTGAAAGTATGCTTAAGCACTTAAGACTACATAATATATTGATTAATTACGTTATAAATCTATAACTTAACTATTGAAATACCGTCACGAATAGCTCGAATATAGAATAATATTCAAATATTATTCCAGCAATAAAAGCATCGCTTGGCATTTTACGAACAATGTAAATATCAGCGCTTTGCACATGACAGTGTTATACATAATCCGAATGATGGACAAACAAACAACGAAACAATTAAAATCGATTTTAGCACTGCGTGGTCCATGTGTCGAAATTTCATCAGATTTAAAAACAAACGGATGTACTAATCGAGCGATAATAAAAAGAAGTGAAATATGTTACGAAGATGCAGGCACCGGGGGAGGCCTAAGTTCACCTATCTTGACCAAATAGGTCAAGTTTTAGTTGATGGGGAGTTAAGAATGTCCGAAACCGGCGTACACGTGTAAAGAGAGTGATGAATGTGGAAGAAGCATGGCAGGTCTGTAAGAATAGAGATATTTGGCACTACGTGCTCTCTGCCTACCCCGTAAGGGACTTGGCGTGAGGATATGCATGTATGTATCTATATAAGTATGTATTTATATTTACATGTGTAGTTTATCAGCCACCTTGTTACCATAACACAAGCTCTCTTGATGCTCACTTTGGGATCAGGTGGCCGTGTGTGGAGATGTCCCAAGATAAATAAAAAAAATTACGAAATATCGTCAGACTAATGCTTGGGTTAGTTATGGTGGTGGTAGTGGTAGTGGTAGTGCGTGGTTAGTTGTTGGTTGTTGGTAAAACAATATGCTAACACATTCACGGAAACATTGAACTGTAATAGATTGAGCACAGTACCACTCTCTTGCATGCACACAGGGAACTAGAAGGTCTTTCCAAGTGTAGGAAAACTGTCTCACCTCTAACAAGCTCACCGCCTACCACTTAACTACAGGGGTAGTGAAGAGATGTCGCGATTAGCGCAAAAACATATTAGTGCTAATTTTTATAAGTGATTATGCTTGTAACGGTAACCTGAATATTTAAAAATATTTCTATTTACTACAATGCAATTATGAAGTTGTACAATACACTTTACGTTGTGTAAATTCTTCAGCCTGTACAGTTAATTTGCTTTAACTTATGTCCACCCCTGTGGCCTAAGGGATAGGGCATCGGCGGCCTAAGCCGAGGATTGTGGGTTCGAGTCCTACCAGGGGAAGGAAGAGTAATATCCAGATGTTTTGCTTTACTGCTGGAAAGTAATATATGTATTTTTCACATATTTTGCTAAATAATTACGCGAAGATGTCTATTTGTACAATAAATAGTCAAGATACTAAATTGCAAAGTTTTCTGCTAAGAAAACTTAGATGTTATTATGCTCATCAAATAGTTTTCAATTTTAAATATGAAAAGTAATTTTGAAGGGTAAAATAACAACGTGTTTTCAATGAGTTCTTCTAGTATTATTAGGCATACACCTTTGCTCCCGCCGTTATCCTATAGAAGGCTTTAGTGGCAATTACACGTCAAGTAGATGCATTATAGATGACTTGTAAGACTCTTTGGTATCTTGTGAACATAACCTATTAGCATCAGTACCTAGTTGATTTGTGTTTACGTCATACCAATATTCTCGAAAATAGATGACAAATTATGAGCCGAAATTTCGCCATTTGCCGGGGGATGTTAATTAATTTTTTTAATATTAAAAAAATCTGCGGCTTATCCTCATCGAATACTCTTAGACGCTTATGGTGAGACTGCTATGAATGAAAGAACAAGCCGTGAATGGTTTCAACGTAATAGTTTAGGTAGTTAGTTTGCGTAGAAAACCGGCATAGTGGTGGAAGGTCAAAGTAAAGGGAAGTTGATAAGATTATTGCAAGTGAACCAACAAGCAATCTTAAAATGCACAAACAATCTGGGATTGATCCAGAAGAAAGGTTATTGGGTGCCGTACGATTTGAAGCGAGAGATATTTTTGTATCTATGAACAACTGTTTGAAAGACAAAAACGAAAATGATTTTTGCATCGCATCGTGAATGCCGACAAAAACGGGTTCCTCATAATAATCCCAAGCGCAGAAAAACATGCGGATGTCCCGGCCACTCTTCTACGCCGACGGCTATTATTATATTATTATATATTCGCGGCTCTAAAATCATGCTCTGTATTTGGTAGGACCAGCTAGGCATAATATATTATGAGCTGCTAAACCATCTTAAATAATCACAGGAGACAATGCGTTTGAGCCGTGTATTGATGGAAAAATGGATGCTTTGAAAAAACACTTTGAAAGACAGGAGAAAGTTATTTTGCAACATGACAATGCTTGGCCTCATGTTGCAAAAGTTGTCGTTGCAAACTTAGAAACGTTTAAATGGGAAGTCTTACACTACCTGTCGTGCTCTCCAGACGTTGCTCCCTCAGATTCTCACCTATTTCGATTCATGGCACATGCCCTGACGTAGCAGCGTTTCTAGTTTCATGGACAAGTCCAAAGTTGGATCGATTCATGCATCGCAACATAATACCGGACCGGTTCTTCTAACACGGGATCCGATTGTTACCATAAAGGGGTGGGGGAGGGGGGGAAGAAGTGAAAAATGTGTAAGAAAGTGGCAGTGTGTGGTTAGTTGTTTAAAAAAAAATATGTTAATATATTCACAGAAAGTTTGAAATATATAATAGATTGAGCACAGTACCGCTCTCTTGCATGTACGCAAGGAACTAGCAGGTCTTTCCAAGTGTATGAAAACTGTTTCACCCCTAACATGCTCACCGCCTACCACATAACTACAAGGGTATTGAAGAGATGTCGCGATTAGCGCAAAAATATATTAGTACTAATTTATATAGTGAATATGCTTATAACGGTAACCTGAATATTTAAAAAAAATATTCCTTTTTCCTACAATGTAATTACTTAGTTGTCCAAAACATTTTACGCTGTGTAAATGTCATTTTTATGTAGTGATATATCATTGTACATTGTTTGTATTCACATTACAGTCGATTTTAATAGAAAAAATATAAGGTATATTATTCTTGTACCTCAAAACAAAAAATCAAATAACAATGTGTTCACAATAAGTTTTTTTTTGTATAAGTTTCTGTATACGGGTCAGTTTGTCATAGCCCGCTGAAGGTTGCAATGAATTGCGGAGAGTCGAGAATAATTAAACGAAATATCGTCAAACCAATGCTTAGGTTAGTTGTTGGTAAAAAATATGTTAACATATTCACAGAAAGTTTGAAATATATAATAGATTGAGCACAGTACCGCTCTCTTGCATGTACACAGGGAACTAGAAGGTCTTTCCAAGTGTAGGAAAACTGTCTAACCCCTAACAAGCTCACCGCCAACCACTTAACTACAAGGGTAGTGAAAAGATGTCGCGATTAGCGCAAAAATATATTAGTACTAATTTATAAAGTGAATATGCTTATAACGGTAACCTGAATATTAAAAAAAAATATTCCTTTTTCTTACAATGCAATTACTTAGTTGTGCAGTACATTTTACGCTGTGTGAATGTCATTTTTATGTTATTTCGTAGTTATGTATTGTATATTGTTTGTATTCACATTACAGTCGATTTTAATAGAAAAAATATAAGGTATATTATTCTTGTACCTCAAAACGTTACTTAAATTCTTCAGCCTGTACAGTTGATTCGCATGAATAAATGTCCACCCCTGTGGCCTAATGGATAGGGCATCGGCGGCCTAAGCCGAGGATTGTGGGTTCGAGTCCCACCAGGGGCAGGAACAGAAATATCCAGATGTTTTGCTTTACTACTAGAAAGTAACATATTTTTCACATATTTTGCTGAATGTGAAGATATTTATTTGCACAATAAATAGTCAAGATACTAGATTGCAAAGTTTTCTCCTAAGAAAATTTACATGTTACAATAATTTATTTATTCTTTATGGTTGGTAACAAAGGGCGGACAATGCCAATTGGTATTTTCTACCAGTCAACCAAGGTGACGATGAAAATTTCGGGTAGCCACCTAATACATTCAATTAATAGGAAAAGACTGCATTGTTGGTCGAGTGGTTGCAAGCGCGACTGCCGATCGAGAGGTCCTTGGTTCGATCCCCGGGTCGGGTACTATGGAATTTTCTAAATTACAATTTCTAGTAGTGGCTCGGAGTCTAGATAAGTGCCCGATATATGGTAATAGGCTCACCACCTACTCCATAATGGCACATAAAAAGTAACTGGTAAAACGTGGGAGTGAAGTAATACACTCCTCTGCCTACCTCTTCGGGGATTATAGGCGTGAAGTTTCTTTGTTGATATATATCTTTATATGAAAGATGCATATTATAATAATAGAACATAAATAAATTTAGAATTATATTTATATATACATATACATACAAAATCATACATACACACACATATACCTAAATACATACATACATACGTATTCTCATACATACCTACACATCTACCTAAACATACTAAGCTCATTACTCATAATGATGACGGGGAACTATTTATTATTCACCTCGATGTCATTAAGGAAGTGGCGACGAACTTGATTTTTAAATGTCCACAAAATCGGAGCTTGTTTAATATCTTGAGGCAGATAGTCCCAGAGTAGTACAGCCTGAATAATGAGGAAGTAATGGTAGGACTTAGTATCGTGCTGCGGAATATTCACCTTAAAATTTTTAGAGGAGAGAAGTACTTTGTTATGCGTCTCGCAGACGTACTGGAAGGCATTCTTAAGATAAGAAATAGAAGATTGATTATTAAAGATAGAGTAAAGTATGGAGAGAATTCTGAAGTTACGCCTATCTCGAATAGGGAGCCATTTTAGTTGGCGACTATATTGTGAAATGTGATGGAATTTTCGTAAACCAAAAATGTACCTGATGCCATTATTAAGCAGGCACTCCAGTTTATTTGGAAGATCTTTAGATCCAGATTATTTAAAAAAAATTGACTGTGTAGTGACTGTTATTGCTGGTTTGAGTTTGCCAAGTTAGAGTGTTGTCAATATATATAACCAGATTCTTAACTGACGTGAAAGGTGGTATAATTATACCATTGTGGGATATTGGTGGTAGAGTGGCATAGTCCAGCTTAGTCAGTATGTGCGAGCTACGCACTAGTATTGCTTGACATTTGGAAGGATTAACAGCAAGCCCAAACTTTGCGACCATCTTTGTATAGCTTCTAGATTTTAGTTAATCCTTCTGAACGCGATATATAAGTCATTAACATAACTTTGAACATATAGCTGTAGGCCGTCTGCATACAGATGGTACGAACAATGAAGTAAAGGAGTGACAAAATAGATAAAAACTGAAAACGAAATCGGTGATAGTAATCCCGCCTTGCGGCACACCAGTAGTCAAGTCAGTCCATTCGGAACATTCCTGTCCGCAACGTACTGCTTGCTGACGACCGCGAAGGTAACTTGTAAACCATGCCAGAGCCAGGGGTGAGAATCTTAAATGGGATAGTATGGACATGAGGATCTCGCGGTCGACTGCGTTAAAAGCATTAGAAAAGTCAATAAGCACCAGAACTGTCATCTTCTTGTCCTCTAAGCCTTTTCTTATATTATCTGTGACTTTTAAAGGGCAGTGGTGGTGCTCTGACCAGGACGAAACCTAGACTGTTATGGACTCGCAAATTATTACTATAGAAAAATGCAGAGATTTGCTTAAGTACACAGGCTTCCAGAAATTTAGATAGGAATAGCAGTATTGAGATGGGGCGATATTGGCTAGGAAGTGTTGGATTAGATATTTTAGGAATGGGACGTACAATTGGCTTCTTCCAGAGCTTTGGAAATTGTCCAAAGGTAAGAGAAAAATTTTAGGATATGTGATATTACTGGAATAAGGCATTCTGTAATATTCAAATAGTTTTAATATTAAATATAGTTCTCAAGGCTACAATAACAATGTGTTCACAATAAGTTTTTTTTTGTATAAGTTTCTGTATACGGGTCAGTTTGTCATAGCCCGCTGAAGGTTGCAATGAATTGCGGAGAGTCGAGAATAATTAAACGAAATATCGTCAAACCAATGCTTAGGTTAGTTGTTGGTAAAAAATATGTTAACATATTCACAGAAAGTTTGAAATATATAATAGATTGAGCACAGTACCGCTCTCTTGCATGTACACAGGGAACTAGAAGGTCTTTCCAAGTGTAGGAAAACTGTCTAACCCCTAACAAGCTCACCGCCAACCACTTAACTACAAGGGTAGTGAAAAGATGTCGCGATTAGCGCAAAAATATATTAGTACTAATTTATAAAGTGAATATGCTTATAACGGTAACCTGAATATTAAAAAAAAATATTCCTTTTTCTTACAATGCAATTACTTAGTTGTGCAGTACATTTTACGCTGTGTGAATGTCATTTTTATGTTATTTCGTAGTTATGTATTGTATATTGTTTGTATTCACATTACAGTCGATTTTAATAGAAAAAATATAAGGTATATTATTCTTGTACCTCAAAACGTTACTTAAATTCTTCAGCCTGTACAGTTGATTCGCATGAATAAATGTCCACCCCTGTGGCCTAATGGATAGGGCATCGGCGGCCTAAGCCGAGGATTGTGGGTTCGAGTCCCACCAGGGGTAGGAACAGAAATATCCAGATGTTTTGCTTTACTAGTAGAAAGTAACATATTTTGCTGAATAGTTACGTGAAGATATCTATTTGTACAATCAATGGAGTCAAGAGTTTGCAAAGTTTTCTTCCAAGAAAACTTAGATGTTACAATAATCAAGTAGTTTTAAATTTTAAATATTAAAAACAGTTTTGAAGTCTACAATAACAATGTGTTTTCAATAAGTTTTTTTCGTATAAGTATCTGTATACGGGTCAGTTTGTCTATGCCCGCCGACAGTTGCAAGGAATTGCGGAAAGTCGAGAATTAATTAATGAATGACTGGCCCGTGTTGGCGCAGCGGTTAGTGAACCTGACTGTTGCACCGGGGGTCGTGGGTTCGATTCCCACTCAGAAGAAATATTTGTGTGATGAGCACAAGTATGTGTTCCGTGTCTGTGTGTAATAAATAAAATATCTATATAAGTTATGTAATTATAATAAGTAAATGTCTATATTATGCAAGCGAGAGCTGGGTATGTAAGAAAGGGGATGAAAGTAGGATAAACGCGGTCGAGATGAGGTCGTTGCGTAGTATATGCGGCGTGACCCTCGCCGACCGCATTCGTCATTCTGATGTTAGGAAAGTGCTAGGTATGAAAGAGAGTATCGGTGTAAAAATGGGGAAGGTCATGCTCCGATGGTTCGGACATGTGGAGAGAATGGCTGATGAAAGAATGACAAAAATGATATACAATGCGAATGTCGATGGACGCAGGTGCCGAGGGAGGCCAAGGCTGTCAATTTCACTTTCGCCGATCTGATATCATTTGACGTCTGACATAATCTGAGCAAAAGTATCATGCACTATGTCGAAATAAAGCAATGATTCATTAATGGATTGGAAACTACGAATGAAATTTTCAAAAGTTTAATGCAAGAATACAAAATCCAGATGCAATCTACGCCCTAGTAGTGTGCTGTCTTAAGACGTTAGGAGACGTCTCGATTTAATGAAGACAGCATCAAAGCGCTGCCACACTAAATAGTGCGGACCATTCGGGCTTTGACGCGACACATCCATATGTAGCGAGACGCACCATAGACATGCAATGGCACAGACTGGACACAAAATAGACAGTGTTTGCTGAAAAGCGAGCGACATCACACAAAAATGAAGATCAAATTGTAGTCTGTTTCGGCTTTTAAATTATTAGTACTTATTTTTGCTTATACCTACCTATTGGTATTTGTGTATGTGAAAGTAAGTTTTACAGAATCACTTCAGCGTGTACCTAACTAACTTGAGTATCTAATTTACTCCATTTCTAAAGTTGTAAAGTCCCCCCGAAGTTTGCTCATTATTTTGAGACATGTTACGTGTGTCAAGTCAATTATGAAACTAAAAATAACATAACGTGACATGTTATTCACTTGGATGGATTAGACATCCAATTTGGCAAATTCGTATTTGTGCGCTATACGAAGTTAGTAATTATGTATAACGTGTTTTGGTTACTTGCGTGTACCGAACTGTCTGCGCATTAGGCATTGTTACTTTGTGAGATTGGTTTAATGAAGATGGACGTCGAGCAACGAGAGAGCTGGATTCTCCCACGCTCGGGCACACAGACTACTGCGGCGCGGAATTGATACGTTTGGGTGTACGGGCAAACACACCCCAATGGCAGCGTCCAATACATGTGTATAATTGAATATACATTAATGTATATTGAGTATACATGAATATACTGGCTTATTGGTTGTGTTTGTTGCAAGCGCGACTGGTGATCGAGAGGTCCTGGGTTCAAATTCCGGGTCCGGTACCTACCTACTATTAGATTTTTTCTAATTTACATTTTCTAGTAGTGGCTCGCTGATTGAATGTTTGCCCGGTATATGGCAATAAGCTTACCACCTATTTCATAATGGGACGTAAACGTAACTGGTGAAACGTGGGAGTGTAATACACTCCTCTGCCTACTTATTCGGGGATTAGAGTCGTGATGTTACATGAATAGACCAGTTATACCATTGCGTCATCGGGAACGTTTTCCAAATACATTTTTCCATATAATATTGGTGCAATACATACATATACTCGTATAATTAAAATTTTTTTTGTACTAAAATTACTGTCCGTTCGCTTTTGGTTTTTTCACACGAATTGGAGTCAAAAGTTACTTGAATATATTATATGTTCTCACTCTCAATGGTACCTGTAATCTGTTGGTATTCTTGTGTATATATTTGGTTTGAAGTCTGAAAATAATAATGTTCTATTAAGTTATGTTTAAATATTTTAATGTTCCTCAATTTCGTTTCGTGAATTTTGATAACTGTTAAAGTTTCTCCTGACAAAGTTGCAAAGTCTGTTTTCAATTTGAAGAAAGCGAATCGTTCATTCTTATGTACAACTTACACTTCAGCCCGTTGTTGTCGTTCTTCAATTCTACTTAGAACCGAGTTAATAATGCTCGTTCGTAGAAGTTGTGTTAATAACATTTATTTACGTTTGCGGCCTCTGGGAACGTAAACAGGTGCTTGAAACAACCTGTTAAGTTTTAAGGACCATCGTCTAATTCTATTGTCTCTCGTTATCTGTGGCAAGATATCTGCTTATTTTTTGCGTATTTTTATGTAAAATTTTCACGAGCCTTGTTTCATCATTATCACTAACCATTTTTTCGTTCCAGTATTGGACACGAGTCTCCTTTGAGAATGAGAAGTGTTAGGACGAAAAATTGTATTTTATAACATTAAATCGCTTAATCTGTGACTTTAGATATATATTCATTCAGATTGAAACTGTTATAGATTTATAAATATTATAGACAAATATTGTAATTTGCTCCCGCAAGAATCGATTTTTAGGAACTGATGATGAGTGATTTTTAGGACTGAATATAAAAAGCATACTAGTACTCATATACCTATACAAGCATGTAAACGAAATGAATTTTCCTACCCAAAAACTACTAAAATACTAGCGTTGAAATGTATTTATTTCCGTTTACCGCAGTTTACATACAAATAGATTGAGAGACAGAGAGAGAGACATTCAGGAAACAATTTATAAACAGCATAATTTGCATCAACCAGTATTTATTACGAAAATGACCAAAAAATATTATTAAATCTTAATTAAATATATTCTTACATAATTAGTAATAAGTTGTTTTATTAGTTATTTAGGGGTGAAATTTTCAAAACTGATAAGGTAACCTAAGTCAATATGTAACTACTACGCCCAACGATTTTAATATTTCTTTAGCTGATCAATACCGTAGATTGCAGAGGTGAGTGGTGTGATCACTTCTACATAGGATCTTCTGAATTATTTTTTAGCTTTTAGTACATTCTCTACATCATTTAAAAAAACCGTTTCACATGAGAAGATTTATTTTACTTAATTTTATCTTAAGACGGATTATCGAGGAGATGACACTTACCTAGATTAATTTTAATCGTAAATAACAATCGAAACATCAAATTCATCAAGTTCCTTAAAGGCGTTTCGGAGAAAACAATTACATATGACAGATCTATACGGACTTATAACGGATCGTCGAGCGAAATATTTGAGCGATATGATAACGCGTCGTCGCGTTATTCCATGATGCGTATACGTAGGGTTCGAAGATCCAAAAAGCACGCAAAATAAATTCACGACACTGGATTTAATGCTCAGAAGTCAACGAATAATTAAGCTATACGTGATTAACAAGAAATCAAAGATTTGGAGCAGATGGATATACATACAAGCACGCACCAAAACCTCACTTTCACAACCACACTCTTCTCTTTAAATTCAAAAGAAATGGTCATTCTTATAACAAGATGACGACACGTGCCACCGCATCAGGAGTTACCGGCTCCAAAAATACAGTCTATTAAAGCAAATAGACTAATCTAATAAATAATACTATAATAATAAGACTAATAATAATCTTTTGAGAAATGTCTTAAACGTAAATATTAAACAACTAAAGTAAATAAAAAAATGAGTAAATTACAGAGTTCCAAC
>DWEO01000102.1:0-11944 GCA_018245995.1 Pyrrhopyge telassa croceimargo
ACCTAAATGTAACTGGTGAAACGTGGAAGTGTAGTATTACACTCCTCTGCCAACCTCTTCGGGGATTACAGGCGTGAAGTTACTGAAGAAGTTACCATACCAGAGTGATTTTCAGGCTTTTTCCCAATTGCTTGAAGAAATCCAACAGTAATACATCAACTAGATACAGTCTCTGCATTCGGAGGCCTGGCATTGTCATAAAGAACTACGAAGCTTAATGGTAATTTCACTACGACTTCGGCAGTTCTATCAATTTCCATGATGTTAAAGTTAGACAAGGAAATTAAAATGATGTGAGATACGTAGAAATAAAATAAGGAATTATTGTGTAAGGTATTGTCGCCCGTGAATCTGAAATCTGTTGCAAATGAAGAGCGCAATTTTGTCAAACTGAAATTGCTAAGAATACTTGCGATTTACAATGTCTCAAAAATTTAGCCTCACTGTCCATTCAAAAACAAGTTGCAGAAAACACGGATTTTGCTTGCTTACCAGAAAATTAGTTTAACAAAAAAGTTAAAAAATTAGTCTTAAAAGCGTGTCATTTTATCATTATTTTCATGTGTAGTATTTAATTTCAAATGTTTCGTGTATAACCATTTGAGACGAAATAACAAAAGCTCAATGATTTGAGATAGATTAAATTCAATAAAAATATAATATACCTACCTACCTGTTTTTAGTAGTCTAAATATATACATACATAAGCCCTGACCTGACTGACTGATCGATCGACACACAGGCAATACAGTTGTGTTTAGAAGCATGAAATTTAGCCAGATATTATGTTCTTTTAATGGAAGTGAACGTTAAAAGAGGAATTTTGGAAGTTCTACCCCTTATTGCTCGAGATGTGTATCAAGATACTCATTTGTTGATTTTTATATACTTATACAATAAGAGAACTTTCTTATAATCATTCTGTTGACAATGTTCGCGAAATTCATACATTCAGGCCGTGTCGAATTTAATCTCCTTTGAATGTTCAATGTCCTATTATAAATCACTATCCTTTCAATGTTAAAAGTCCTTTCAATATTACATATGCTTTTAATATTAGTTGTCCTTTTCCATAAATATCAGAGATATAATTGCAGTTCAAAACACTTGGCCCGACGAGGCTTACAATAGTAATATTGATGTATAAATATTTAATAAGGTTAAAGAATATTATAATTACCTTCATTTATTCATTTGTAGTATTTACTTTAATTAATGCACAATTTTTATTGTACAAAAAATCAGTACAATTTTTACTTGTAAGTGGAATTGTAAAACCCAACATTTTAATACTGTACGTTAATAAATTTGAATAATAATCCCTTTCAAAGAAGCATGTTGGACTTGTAGGTTATTTTTGCAGATGGTTACATTTAACAATGAATGCAACAAAAATAAGTTAAGTAATGATAGGTGATTGGGAATCAAGCAAAAGAAAATAATTTTTTTGTATTTTATTTATTCAGATTACATCGTTTTCACTACAGAAATATTTCAGATGGACACAATTTCGACTAGACCATAACTTAGGCTTAATATTAGTAAGCTACAGAGCAAAAATTAGTAATACAACATTAAATTTTGAACTAATGAAATATTGGTTGCCCCAATTACCCGAAGTTTTTTTTCAGATAACACAGACCTGGGGTTGATAACACAGACCAACTAATACTATGAAAAGCCCTGGTGAGAAGACATCAAATTTTGTATCTACTTTACCTTAAATCTAGAATGTAACCACGGTAAGGAAACCGATACTAAACTATTTTCTATTTATTGTTTCAGATTAGAGATTGTTTCGACATTGTAGTCTGCGTCCAGTTTACAAGGAACCAGCAACTTTTCCAATTAACACGCATCAATTACGTTAAGTTGCGCATGCGTAGATAAACACATTGAAAAAGAAATTAAATATATAAGAAACGACTTACTAATATCTACGTCGTCAAGAAAACACCTGGTTATCGACACATAGCATAACATTTATAATTGCAAACAAAACCAAAGGAGGTTAACACTATCACCTGGGCCTCTGTTCGTGAAACTATAATGAGATCATACATTGTGGAGTATCAAAACATTAAAATATCTACATAAATTAACAATCATTAAAACACAGAGCAAACATTGTTGTCCGAAATGCACGATGGAAGAGAACCTACAGTAAAGAATAGAAATAGTAAATTGCATCAAAAATTTAGACTTAAATGCAGTCTATAGTTCACCGCTTATAAATAAATAGTAAAAACTACAGCTACATTGTTACTACAATTACAATTTTGAAAATAGTATGTCATATTGGAATGTCGCAAATATAAAATATACCTTTTAATATATAGTATATTTAAAGTTGTCACAGACCGAGCTATATATGTATATTATAGCAAACTACCACAAAGGGGAGCTATGCTATAATCAGTCGTAAAATATCGCGAAATTGTGCATATTAAAAAAATAATGGTATCAAATGTATAACTTATATTTAAATAACAAAAACATATATTGTGATACAAACAAGCGACACATTACACTGGGCACATATGTACATATGCATAATACATAAGACAAAAAGCACAAAATTATTAAAGCTAATGACTTTTTCTTCATTCGTAATGAATTTATACGGAGTGTTGCATGATGTAAAGATATATAACTCAACTTAATAATTTTCTTTTTAAAACGTTCTTCCTCAATGGCTTTTGGTAATGAGATCTAATAATTACATAATACACACGCTAAAACATTACAACAATTGATATAATGTAGTGACATGTAAGCAGCAAATGTATTGTTATAAAATATCCATTTATTAATATAACGTAAAGCCATGCAAGCATTTACAAATATTTGGCCTTCAAACAGCTAGGCAACGCGTTGTATAATTTTGCATATACAAATTATAATTAATAATAAGTACTTTACTCGAAACAGAGCAAAGAAGCACATGTTGACATGTATTTAGCGATTTATGATTTTTATAAATTCGGTTTATACGGTCAACATTAGTTTCGTATGTTTCCCAAGCAATCCGCAGCGAATACATCAATGAGCAGTATGTTGTTCCCAATGGTTGCATAAAAAATATATTCATTCATAAATTTTATACCTAGCTATCCTACAAATAAAAATTAAGCAAAAATTAACAAAATATAATTAGTAATATATTGCTCGAAATAACAATTTATATACCTATACCCTTTTTCTAATAAACCATTGTAAAATAATAATTCAAAGCACTTTGCGGACGCTGAATTGGAATGTTTATATATTTGCAACATGCAACAATTGTCATGATTTTAAGTCACATAAAAATAGCGTTTCTCCACGAGAAATCATAAATTATTCATCAAAAATGAATAGATATTAAATAAAATAAAGTTGTTCATTTGAACTAAATATGGTGGTTCTTATAGTCGATAACTCGTCATGGACAATAACAAGACTAGAGTAAAGAAGATAAGATAATTCAAGGGTACCCTTTGGGCAAGACTTAAAAATGACGTCCTTAGGCCAGCATTGTACACCACAAGTGCACCGGGCTAAAAAAATATAATAGAAAAAGTATATTCAAGTGACAGTAACATACTTTTGTGCCCACCATCTGTTATCTCCGCAACCCCTATAATTACAAAATATATTGAAAAGAAACTGTTCAAAATCTTAGATTGAAAGATAGACAAATAAAGTGATAAAAGAATAAATTAAAATAAAAGAACCGAAATGATAGTAGTTTTAAAAGTAAATTGAAACCTGTGTATATAATAGTTCCGAAACCTGAAATATCTACTACGTAAAAGTTACATTTCCAATCAATAGACATCACTTAAAATAAAATTTAGGAAAGGATCAATACTTGTGGTACATTTGGAATGCATATTGGAGCATCCATAGTGGAATGCAACCTGAACAATCAAGGACTACAGCAATACTGAGACAAAATGCTCCACCTAAACCTAATGACAGAAATACATTTCTTTACCACATATATTAAAATAATCGTAAGCATTAAGACATTTATTCAACTACATCAAATAACACTGAAATGACGATTATACAACATTGAGAATTTAATTATTGAATATACTGAATGCTACATTTGCACATCAATCTCTAAATGTTAACCTAACACACAACACATACGAGTACTAAGTAAACATATAGTATATGATTTATCCTGAAAGGGAGATAATAGGGGACATATACCAGATCTCAGTCCACTGTTGGACATAGACCTCCACCAAAGAGGGCCATCAAACTCCGTCCCCTGCTTAAAGATCTTTTAGGCCAATGAACATATAAATTATCATTTTCATTTTCAACTACTTTACTTGACAGTCATAAACATTATCAGATAGTGTGCATAGTTTTTGCATGCTGTGAATAATAAGAGATCCTTCCCTTTAATACTAGTAACCAAAACAATAAAAAAAGTCTTACATAATGCTGTCACATCACAAATTATACATTTCATTTTAATACATAAAAGTGTTGAGACAAATTTATAACAAAACAAAGTATTGAGGTATATAAGTATTGAGATTTAGACTTGAGCGAGATCAGGAATGAAGTTATCATTGTCATTTTTGTAAATAGAATCCTTTTCCTTAATCAGAATATTTCCGTTGTCCTCAATAATCAAATCTATCTTTGCCTCCTTTATAGCTTTCATCTCCATGTTATTGTTCTCAACACTATCGCAAGAGCAATTGCAAGGAGTACCAAGACAATTTGGGACTTTCTTTGTGACTACTTTGCTCATATTGGATGGTTTTGGCTCATAGTTGACAATCAGCTGAGCCGGCTTAAATTGATCCAGAGGTTTCTTCTTGTGACGACGAGAATTCTCATTTGGCACATGCACTGGAATCGGCCCTTTGATTCCATCAGATGAAGACGAGATCTGACGGTTGAAAGTAATAAACTTGTTGCGGTGACAGCATTGGCACTCTTTCAGTGCCTTTTCACGTCTGTAATTTTACAAATGCATTATATACCTGCTACCAATATGAAATATTAATACAATAAAGACTTTAAAAAAATTATTATTAATGTATTGTAATAAGCATGGACGTAGCCAGCCATGGGCTCAGGGTGGGGCAACAGTCTAAAACAATATGTTACTAGCAAACTATACCCAATCTTACCTCAGTTAAATTTTTCATACAAAAAGGTTACACTCTATAGTGTGAACTTAAATTGTTTTGGTTTGGTTAGGTACCTTACAGGTCAGAGCCAGGGTGGGGCAAGCACCACACGCTGCCCCACCGTAGCTATGCCCATGATAATATGCACTTACACAGACACATCTTTCTCCCTCTGCTCCAATTGCAAACGAATTGTGCACACCTCCATGTAGAGATCATTAGCCCTTTTCAATTGCTGTTCATAAACATTTCGTTTATTGCGTGCAAGAATTAATTGTTCTTTGCGTTGGCTATTAGTTTCTACAGCTTCTAGAGATTCATTGTTCCTATGAGAATTATTAACACACACACATGAGTTGACCAAACATTTGACACTACAATATTTTAGGTTAATATGTTTATAAATCAATGTATATACCTGTTGAGAATTTTTGTCATATTGTCTTGAATCTCTTCACGCCACTGCGCTTGGGTTGCACTGAAGTAATCAGCATTCATAGCATTAAGTTCTTCACCAGCTATCTCCAAATGAGCAGCAATTATTTTAAATGGGGGCCTAAAGACAAGATCAGCTAATTAATCATAGGTGTGTATTTGTAATAATTATTTATTTTCTTCATTATTCACCAAATTTTCTTACCGGCTCTTTGGTGTCCTATGCCAGCATTGATTAAGGAGTGCACGGAGGCTACTCGGGCATGAGCTTGGAATTGGCAGGGATATGGAATCAGTCCCTACTCCCCACATAATAGCATGAGTTTCCATATTTTTATATGGCACCTCTTGAGTCAACAATTCCCAAAGGACTACACCATATGACCATACATCAACCCTTTCTGAACAAAGCTCATGACGTATTACTTCAGGAGCCATCCATGCAACAGTTCCAATGAAGCTCATAGTAGCACTGACATCATTCCACTCACGACATGTTCCAAAATCGCTGACTTTCACCACCAAATCATCTGATATGAGTACACTGAAATCAATAAAACAGTGAATCAGGTGATACTAAATGATCGTAATGATTAATTATAATTGTTTCACTGACAACATTCAATACAGTATTTAAATTGAATCTTACTTGGGACTTTTTAGGTCTCGATGTATTATTTTATGGCTGTGAAGATATGCCATGCCCAAAGCTATTTCCTTGGACCACTTTAATATTTGTATAGTAGAGAAACTTGCTCCACTATGAAGGAAATCAAATAGGGGCCCATATTGGCAATATTCCATTATAACACAGAATGTTGGTGGTACAGTGCACACTCCACGGAACCGGACTGAAAATACATGTTACATACATTATTTGCAGACCACAATGACATATTTTATAACTGGTGAACCCTAAAGTGAAGGGTTACATACCAATATTCTCATGATTTAACTTGCGCAGATGTTTTATGTTTGTCTCACTTTTATCTCGAAGCTTCTTAACAGCCACTAACTCGCCTTTAAATGATCCACCAAACACAACACCTTGGGCTCCAGCACCCAAATACACCATATCGGTAATGGATTCAAAGGGCACCTCCCAATCATCCTCTGTAACAATACATTGTTAACTCTGAGAATTGTGTGGGTTTCTTCATGATGGGTATAATAATGAAATTATAATAATAAAAAAGTTCAATCATATATCATAGTAAAAGTTCATTTTAAAAATGTATTTTCTGTATATGGAATTTTTGCAATTGATGTCACCAAAAGTGTATCTAGACATGGTAAATATTTGATTCTGTCATAAGAAGCTACAACACCAATAATTTACTGTCATTGGGTATGTATCAGGTGGACTGTATTCTAATAATAATTTTATTACAATGTAACAATGTGATTAGGCATGAAATAAACATAATTTCGGGACGCTCCATTTACGCTTTCGATTATTATAATTTAAAGAAAGTGTTATTTTCCAATAATTAATGATATTACAAATTATTAAAATAATAAAAGCAAGTCCTATTCAAAAGATTGCATTTTATTTTATGAAGTTGTACGAGAATTAAATATATGTCAATATACATATTTCGCCGGTCGCACCGGTCCCGTAGCATCGAGGTAGTTCCTAACAGAAAATCAATATCAGGATCTAGGTCTATTTAAAGCTACAAGCTTCCCTCCCGTCGCCTCCGCGAAAGGTCATAGGGCAAAGTGAAAATCAATACAACAATATAAAAATAGTTAACATTGTCATGGCCGTGTCGTAAAGAAATAGGTTTCAAATTGTAATTTCGTAATAACCATGTCAAATAGAATCTGGTTAAAATCAATCATTTCACAGCGATGCGTAGCTGAGCAACCTTAAATGCGTCCGGGGATGCATCAGATGTATCAACATCTGGGAATAAAAACGCAAAATGATGGCCATAAAAATTAACTTACCGATCTCCTTGTTGAGATCTCTGCGACCGCAAATCGACGATATAAGAGAAAAGCAATGCATTACTCCCCCAACCCACAAAGCGTCTTTTTTGTGGATTTCCGGTTCCTCTTCGTAATATCCGAAGCCATCCTCGAGACCGCTGCGTGAATACTCTTTCTGAATCGCTTCGTTTTCAAACATTCTGATTAAATTTACCACTTCAATACTATTTTGCCAAAGCTCCTTAGACTCCTTGCTGCTTCATTTCTATCAGAATTAAAGTGAAACACTTACACCTCCTGACGTTCAGTCGACGACTGAATTGAAATATCAATATCCATACTAAAATCGAACCAGACTGAAAATAAAATAGACGAGTACATCCGATCTCAGCCGAACTACAGGCCCCCTGATATTGCCAGGAATTGAAATAGCCCATTATTAGCTTAAAACAACCACTTTATTCAATAGGTATTTGTAATGGGTTCACTTATGATAAAAATCGTAAATTTTAGCTTTTTGTATAATATTAAAAGCTGAAATTATTGCGACCAAAAATAAATACACAATTCACTTCACTTGAACGAACTAGCATGTTGACGCAAAATGAAGACCAAGTAAATGACCGAACTTAGATCGGTTTTTTGGAAATTATTTATAGACAAATTTCATACTGATGAAAAGAATAATATTATATTTTTCGATCTGATCGATATAATTAAATGCTCTCTGCCTACGCCGTAAGAGACCTGGCGTGAGAATATGTATGTATGTGTAAGGAAAACTATGACACACAAGGGCAATTAAGTACAAATTAATTACGTTAATAAAGCTATAATAATATTTTAATGAAACCATACAAAAATGAATATAAATGTACCTAATACATTTAAATTAATAATTAACATTTTATGTTGATTATCTTAGAATAACAGAGTATAAAGAGTAAGAAATATCGATATTTAAATACATCGATACTTTTACTCTCAGGAGCGCGGTTATCTAAAAATAGTCAAAATACTCAATTGTGATAAAACTAAACAGATATTTGCTACCTATAATCATCTTATTTATTAATAAAATACATATTTAAGTACTATTAGTTCAATACAAATTAAATTATTCATCAAGTTAAAAATTTAAACAATTATTTCTTAGTCAAACCAATACTCATCAGACATCAGAAGCACTCTTTCTTTAATATGTTCTCCGGTTAATTTGCTTCTTTGTTCTGGTACAACAAAGTTTACAGCCGAAGCAAGTCTTTCAGACTATACCAAGGTAGCTTGATGGATTAAATTAAATACTTCAAGGCAATTTCAAAAAGAACCGGTGTTAAATGAAATACTTCAAGGCAATTTCAAAAAGAACCGGCGTAAAATGGCGACAATTCACCCAGAATTCTATTGGGCCGGATTATTGCCTTATACTGTTTAAGTTCATTGCGAACATTACCAGAACATGGAACTTCTGCTCTATTTGTTTTGAGGGATATGAGTTTTTCATGTCTAGACCAAATTGATGATTCAATTGTTTTTGGTGCTGCTTAAATTGGCCTTAAATCTGGAGAACGCTGTCCTCTTGGATTGTGATCTGAGCGAATATCACTGCTTATTCTTGTTATAGCATGTGACACGGTAATTGGAGATGTAAAATGGAGAGCTATTAGCCTTTTTTTATTAGTTGCGTTCACAGTCTACAAATGGATACTCTACGTATAGTTATCTAGGATATTACAATAATAAGTGAAATATACAAATAAAACAAAATATAATAAGGAGTTTGAAAAAATATCCAATTTGATATTCAAAAATAAATATCGAACATCGATAGTTCGAGATAAAAAATATCTACGATATATATCGATTGTTTACTACAAAAATCGATATTTTTTGCCCATCCCTATTACCTATTGTCAAGTTGTCGAAAAAGTTCAATCAATTGATTATTGATTATCGTAACCGCAAAGGCGCAAAGTACAATTCACATTAGATAAACCATTGCGTTACCATCAGTGCATTCTATTTAAAGTATAACATCCTTGTTTACTTGTTTTTGTTTTCCAATACCTACCTAGTGCATTTTGAGATACCCTAGAAAACAAGACTGAGCTGTCCTTTAGTGCGTAATCTTAACAAACCAACAACATGATTAAGGATTCATATTTACTTGAACTGTACACAAAATATAAGCGATGGGTGGTAAATAATCCGAGTATAGTTACGGATGTGGAAACAGTAGCCACGTGGTCATCGTATTTTGTCGCCGGTAAGATAAATAAATCTCCAGTAGTTTCAGAGTGTGTGTATTCACTTTCGAAACTTATTTCTATGTTCAATGATAAACTTATCAAGGAAGCGTATGGACAGGATTCATTACGGACTTCGAGAGCAAATTAAAATGTGGTTGACAGTTATACATTATTGCGAAGTTTTCGTGGAGTTAATTGTTAAGAACAGATGGGGAAACCGCGGAAAATGGACTGCTGCTACGCTGTTGCAACTTTTCAAATGCACTTCAGGATTAATTTTGCTGTACCGTTTTAAAGAGCTACCTATACCGCATCCTCCTATACCTGTATTACAAAGAAAAAAAATCACTGAAGGTAAAGATTCAAATGAGAGTTCTAATTCATTTTTCACTCTGAAACGATCAGGGCGAGTCGTACGTCGAATAGACGGCGCACCCCCTGTAGCGTTGCGTGACTGGCAACCAATTAGGGTCAAGGATGACAGAATGAGCCCTGGCATAGAAGTGAAGGACTTGCAAAATGCTGAATTGTTGCATATTTTAAAACCATTGATACATCTAATGTCAATGAGAATTTTTGGCACTAAAGCATGGAAACAATGGCTTATAGCTTTAGGTATTGATATAGCAAGTTTTAAACTTTACAATCGACACTTGAAAACATTGTCATATGAACAACGATTAGAAATAAGTCGTAGAAAGTTGAGTCTGGTGCTTTATTTACTTCGTAGCCCAATGTATAATGGGTACTCCAAAAATGTTATTACAAATGTTCTCAATTCAGCATCTAATAAAATACCTATTATGGCATTTATATGTGGACCTATATTACAGTATCTAAATCATTGGCAAGATATATACTTTTATATGTGGGCATCATAGTTTAAAGTATTTAGAACATGATTCCTATTCTATATTGTTATTTTTTTATAAGGGTTGTCAGGGACATATTTACTTGTGGAATAATTTGGTTTACGGTTAAACTACAAATCATTGTTTTATTCATTAGCTGTCATTGTTTAACATTGTATATTGACTATGAAAACTGCAAAAATTGTATTAAATTGTATAATATAACCATTATATATAAGATGTAACTATTATACTCATTTAGATAATGGTTTTATTTATAAATTAGCTGATGCCCACACTTTGTATGTGTTTCTATATTAACAATATATTTTATGTACAATTTTATGTAGAAAACATAAAAAATGTAGAAGCCAATAGTATACTTTGTTAATTTTAAAAAATTTAGTTTCTTAAAGCTTTACTAACTTTACATTACATGAAGATTAAGTGACTAAGAATTGAAACTAAAAAAATGTATCCAGTTATTTGTTTGATGCACACTTAAGGGCTGAACTGTATATATTTTATTTATATACACAGATAAATGTCTTCCACCATGCTATGCATAAATTTTATAGAAGAATTAATTGTCTGACTACTGTTTTACAATAGTGACAACAGCAGGTAAATAAATAATTTATCTATTATATACTATAATTAGCTGGTTAACTCATAGAGATATCATAGTTAGAGTCCGGGAGCCAGTCTAAAATGAGTCCATCGAAAATAAAGAGGGCAAATGAGGCACCCTTCGATAAAAACGAGGAAACAAATGAGGCACCCTATCTGTCTCTCTTTTTTTATGTGATAAGGTATGGGTCTCTCATCTTCCCTCTTTTTTAATTGTTGGACACACATTCACAGGCCTGCCTATAGGTTCATCCACTCTATATTATGTATTATCTCTATGGTTTAACTAGACAATTTAAAAAAAAGTGTCAAAATAGAGATATTGATGCCTTAACCTTTGTAAAGAAAACAGTATAACCTCCTTTGAACTAAATTGAGACTAAAAACAGACATGAATAATGTCATATTTGGTTGTAATTACATCTTTAGAATGATCATGTTTATTCCTTTGTTATTATACATACTTAATATAAAAAACTAAGACTTTAATTAAAGTTGTTATTTGAAGAAAAATAAGAAAATGTTATTTCATGATGTGTATTTTTATTTTCCCCAGTTGTCATAATATATACTTCTTACGTATTATATATAATACTTCCTATAAATGTAATAATATTGTACAAAAGTTTTCAGAATATCCAGTTTTAAAAAAAGTAACATCACACCTGTAATCCCCGAAGAGGTAGGCAGAGGAGTGTAA
>DWEO01000103.1:0-11932 GCA_018245995.1 Pyrrhopyge telassa croceimargo
TGTAACCGCGAGGCACAGCTAGGTCATTACATAAGGTCACACACATTACATAAAGTCGGTATTTACGGGGGAAAAAATTTGTGACACACTGATTTCCGCGCGAGCGACGCCGCGGGAACTGCTAGTTAATTATACACACTTGTCATTGGCTATCGTGTCGTGTTGCCGTAAAAATTCTAGCGAAATCAATTCGCGGCATTTCATTTATTGGGATATTCGTGGGTGTTTTTATGTATTTGTCCTTGTTCCATTACTCGTATAGTACAGGAGGAAACCTAATATAATAGGACTGTGAATGTCATTATTAATATTATTATTTACAGTATTGCCAAGTTATTAATTAGGATTTTCACTTAATTAAAATCGTCCTTCTTTTGAAAACAATTATTATATAATCACGCCAGGTCCGTTCCGGGGTAGGCGAAGAACTCTAAGTGTCAAATATCTTCCTGACCTGACGTGCTTCTTCTGGATCCATCACTCTCTTCATAAACGCACGTCGGTTCCGGAGTCTTTTGAATCCCCTATCGGGTATACCTGGCTTCTATGATTAATATAAAAGAGTCTTGCCCTCCCTCGGCACCTGCGTCCATCAACATTTGTAATATTTAATAAGATTTTTTTATATAATGAAACTATAATTGACTCGAATTGTATTCAAAAACAATATTGTTTATGACAGTTTCAAAAACAATATTATTTTGAAAACATTATTACAATAAAAACATAGTCTGCGGTTTAGTTGGAATGATGTCCTGGAGTATTTGCTGTTGTGTGCCAGTACACTACCATATCGCTGCGTGCAACGTGTGTTTTTTTAGGTGCTGAACCGAACTGGTCATATTGAATACCGAAATTTCTTTACGAGTGTATTTCTTTCCACCCTTTTAATCGTTCCACTGTTGTATAGGGATCTCCTCTCAGAATGGAGGGTTAAGGCCATAAGCTCCCACGGTGGACATGTGCGGCTTGGCAGACTTCACACGTCTATACAGAATATTCTTTACATTGACTGCCTTTTTTACATTTGACTGCCTCGTTGGTTGTCTTGGTTGCAAGTGCATGAGTGTATTACACTCCTCTGCCTACCTCTTCGGGGATTTACAGGAGCGATGTTACGTTATTTTTTTTACATTACTGCATACTTTAGAGTACTTTAGACCTACAGCATTTTAAACTATTCTTTTGTTTTTTCGTTATAAAGCAATAGTCATATAACGAAAGTGTGAGGAACGTAACAGAAATTAAAGTCATAAGTCACTATGTACTTTGCACTTTGTGGCCACACAATATGTAAATTAGCCATTTTTTCAATATATGTATTGCCTGTATGTAATGAAACTAAAAGTTTTGAATACTTACTTAAAAATAAATAATCTTAACAATTTGAATGACCTTTAGCATTCATGCATAATAATGATTAAGTTTTTATATCAGTGTCAAGCCATTTCGTTTAAGTGGCTATTGTTTGTCCATAATTGAACAGCTAGATTGTGTCTCGCTAGTACATTTAATGATTTCATCCTTGTCTGCTCCTCTTGCAAACAACACAATAAACAAACAATTCCGTGACTCAAAAAAACACTTGAGAACGAATTTCACTGGACACAATCATTCATTATTTATTAATTAATTCAACGCCTAACGCCTTAAATGTATATTGTTTGCTTTAACAATCATCTTTGCCTGTTAAAATTCAAAGCAGTATCTGCTTCGAGAAGCGATGTATCAGGTTTTCGAATTAATGAGTGAAGTAGTAGGTAATGACTGTAGGTGAAGGTACGAAGATCAGATGGAAATAATCTGCATTGTAATTGAAACGTGTGTGAAATACTTATGTAATATTGACCACTCTTGAATCTGTTCTGGTGTCATGTAATTACATGTACTTATTTCACTCAGAGAACATTGAATATTCATAAACAATTAAGTTGGAAGATGCAAGAATTACCTAATCAGGGTACGCATATGATTAATGGCTCTTTTTTTATGCTGCAGTTTGCAGTGTTGCGGCGGACAAGGATAGTTTACTTACCAGGAACTTTTTTGAGACGTGGGAGTGTGCTACACTCTTCTGCCTACCTGTTCGGGGATTATAGGCTTGATGTTACGTATAAAAAAAATTATTTCCTTCTGTCATCACTTACAAGTTGACCTGGATGTATCAGTATACATACGTTATTAACATTAAGTATATAAAATAAGAAACAGTTTTTTCGAGTTTTCTACATGTCATGATGACGTTATACAACAGGTGAAACATGGGAGTGTACTACACTCCTCTGCCTACCTCTTCGGGGATTACAGGCGTGAAGTTACTTTTTTTAAAACAAATAACTTACGATTTTTTAAATAAATGACTTACGGTTGGTATATAAATTTAGGAACATATTAACCGAGCGCAACTCATTTTAGTCAGGCAGTAGACAATCTACTTAAACCTATGAAATGAAAATAAATAAATTAACATACGTTTTAGTAAGCGTCTGCGAAGAGAATATTATAAGAATATTTAATAAAAGTAAGCAAGTAATCAGAGTCGGCTTATATTCACATAGATCCATATATATTTTGGGCCATTTTGTGCAAATATTATTTTATTAATCATGAGATTGTGGCGTAGCTGCCCAATACTGCGATTTCCTTGAACATGTCATTGTTTCCGTTGACGTTTCACAATAGTTTTTGTTTTTATCTGTTCCATGTTAGTTATCGGCGGAACGCTGCGATATTGTTTGAGATTAAATTGATTAAAATATTCCAACATTAGCTCGGCCTCATACAATGGAACGATTTCTAAAAATGTCGATTAATAAAACTAATAACAAAAGTAATTAAACATAAAATTAATCGATTCAGACTTCAAATATCAAAGTAATTTTGAGGCAGTTGAGAATTTTTAAATTCTTTATTTGTAGTTCAGTAATTTATTAAAGACAATTAGAGTCAGGTTAAATATTATTAATTACCTACAGCTGTGTCTGTGCAGCTTATGTGGCGTGTTGGTGCGGCTCGTGTAAATAATCACGTACTCAGCCAACGATTAGTTAGCATTATCACTTACTAAAATATCGATATAAGAGATACACAAGAAATTGACAATATGTATCGTTTAAATAAATTGATATTGTTTTTAAAAAACACGGCCTGTTCCGATTGGTGTATAAAAAGAGGAATTTGCGAGAAAGAAATAAAACGTGTGCGAATGCGGGTACCTATGAAGTATAAATATGTTTGTTCAATGTGGATATTCACGTGTGATCCAGTTTGGATTGCAGTCGGCGAGTACAGGGTAATCTGAGTAGTGTGAATGTTGCGACATACGCAAACGGCTCAATGAAACAAATAAGGTTGCTTTTGACAACATATTTATTGCGAAAATCTTAACTACATATAAATTAACATCTCTACTATGCACAATATAAATATTTAATTTGTAAACGTACGAGTAGACATTTGATTGTTACATGTGGCAATCGGTAATAATATTAAACATTACAAAATTGTTGTTACAATAAAATTTAAGGCAATTTCATATCACATTGCTCGTTTGACGGAACATATTCATGTAAACAATGATAAATATATGTATAATAAATTGTCTCAGATTGTTCTGTGCAGTATCGAGGCGTTTCTGTTGCGTGCTTGTTAATAAAATGACACTCGTAATAACCTTCAAAATAACCCCCTAACAACTTTAAGTACTGTTTTTATTTCTAAATAATGTTCAACTCGAGTAATTTTACTAATAAGCGTGCAAGCTTAGGACAGTCTCCTGGCACTGTTGTGTGCGGAATACGGTCGCCTACAACTATGTATTACGTCCTGCGACAATTAAATCTACCAATCTCAATCTTCATTATAATAATTATTAACCACTACGAAAATTAATTTAAATTGACTATTTTATTATTATGCTAGGGATCGATATGGTAGGTAGAGCGGACGATGGCGGGACGTCGCTGCTAAGAAATTATTAAGTTTGTTCATAATAACATAGCGAGTTATTAATCGAAATAAATGATCGGCGCCGCTTATTAAACAATACAAGAATGCCTATTAAAATAATAATTGGTCATCTCCGTAAAACACTTACTCGTACAAAGTTTCATCAATACAAAATATAAGGCTGTTCCAGTCCTTGTGTTACACCCTACACAACTATTATTATAACATAAGGCACACACTATTTGACACGTCTACCTACAGTTACTTTTAACAGTAATACATATATTTAAGTACCCACGACTATAAACTCATTGGTTAAGTACATTTCTTATATAATCCGTAAATTTTATCAATAATTTATATTTTTATATCTGATCGACAAAATTTCATAGTTCATAACATCAACAACAAAATATAATTATTGTACGAATTCAAAGGGAGACAAAATCAATGATGTAAACGCTGTGTAAACTAATATCTACAATGTAAATTGCTTTTAAATTCTTATCAATATGAACAGTAGGTATCTATTATTCTGGGAAAGCGCGAGTAGGTCGTGATAAGACTTAAAGATGTTTACACTTCGAGGTCTGGATAAAAAGCGTATGACAGGTCCAGTTCCAACGCAGAGCGACAAGACTATTACAAAAATTCCACAGTATTAACTAGTTTGTATGATGTGAAAGTATTTCTTAATCTTTGCAAGCAATGAATAATGCAACATGTCTAGTAATCACGGCGCGTAAGAAACGCTCCGACTGAAAGTACTTATGTGGTCAGAGTCATGAGGGAAAATGTTGGCCGACCGATGCGTCTAATGCACATGTCACAATGAGGAAACGAAACGCGATGTGGGCGACACACAATTAAAACCTCATAGCTATTCGTTGCACTATTTCTTTTCTATCTAGGTACTAAAGAACATTCAAACTTAAACCTGACTGAATCTTACGAATGATACCGTTCTCTGAATATAGACCCACCGGATTGAATTAATTTTATAATTACTAACATCACTACGGCATCACTATAGCGGCAGTAAGGGATCCAAACTAGAAACAGATGATAATTAAGTATAGCACAAACGAAACGCCGCGGCGATTTGTTGCTTAAGAACGATTTCTTGTATCGCTCGCGTACTTTCCCACGGAGTCGATTCTTACGAACAATGATGTCTTTATGTGCGACAGACGCGGTCGCAGTGCCATACTGCCGTGAAAGCGCCACTGTCACAAAAACACCCCGAGTTTTTCAGTGGCGAATACGACATTGAACAATAGGATTACTCGCACACACAAGACGACTTCGCAGCATGTGCGAACGCTTTCCATCCACGCGTCGCCGCGATAATTGTTGCTGTACATAACCATGGTTTGCATTGTTCAAGTAGAGAAAATTAATCGCTGTGCAATCGTTCTACAGTATGGCTACCGGCGACCGCTTACTGATCGCGAACAAGAGCAACAGTTTTAGCGAAGATTACAAGTTACCTATATAAAATTGTATTGAATATTAATAACCATGCAAATCGCCACGCATCTTGGGATCACCTACCGTTAGATAGTTCACTGAGTGACGTGTTTCACACATTAGCGAGTCGGCCGACGAGGCGCCGACTCTCACGTTGCTCTGCTCGTGCAGCAATCTTTATTTACGAAACAGCTCTGGCGTTACACGCCTCAGTGTTAAACACTTATCCGTTAAGCTTCCTTATCATATTAGGCAGCGCCTGCTTCCTGCTTTTGTTGAATAATGGACTCCCATTGCGCTATAAGCCGCGTGGAACTAGGAGCGAGGAATTCCTGTCCAGGTGCGAGCTCACATAGCTCGGCTAAAGATTTTGCCGGCTTTAGACTTCCCAAGGATTCGTGCCCGGAGCTGTTTCTAGGGGAAGGTGATCGCAATTCCTCATTAAGCGCTTCATACAACTCGCCTATCGATTTGGTCGGCTTTAATTTTCCAGGCAATGGTATTTCTTCGTCTTCTGACTCGGAGCTGGTTTCATTATCGCTCAACTCTATGTCAAAAGGCTTCTGCTTTTTCCTCATACGCTTCAACTCGTGTTCCCTGTCTTTCATCTCTCTCAGTTCTTTCTGGATCTTTTCCTCTACTGGAATATATCCCTTCCGCACCGGTTTCCCCTCAGGTGTTCGCGTGATGACTACCGGTGCGACTACTGGAGCCACTATTGGTGAGATTGGCGATGGAGCGAAGGTAATTGGTGGTGCTATAGCGGAGGGCGGCGACGTGGTAACCGGCGATGTAGCTGGTAGCTTGCCTTTACTTGCGATAAACCGCTGCATGATGCCTTTAGTTCCGGTCTGAGGAGTAAACCGACGTGTGTAGCCATTTGTTGTAAGTGATGTAGGCGTAGACGCCGACGACAGCGCAATTGGTCCTAGTAAATGGGACGTCGAGACTGCCCTGTTAAGTGTCTTCTGTGATTTTTCGCTATCGTCGCCATTTACGTGACCATTCTGTTTATTGACGTCTATCGTCGATTCTGATAAAAGTCGATTAATTCTAAAGTGTCCTTCTTTAAACTCTCGCTCTCTCTCAGTCACTTCGATGATCTCCCTTTGGATTCTTGACAATGGATCTTCTTTCAGCAATGACTGTAATGAAAACAAAGTAAAATTAAATTGACTACCCCGTAAGGGACCTGGCGTGAGGATATGTAGGTATGACTAACAGGAAGTTTCCAGCCAATATATACAAATGACAAATAACTAAAGTGTCATATGCCTAAACGTCTACGCTCCATAGGCAGATTTCCCAGGCGTACAAAACTCTAAAGGGTTTAGTCACAGATCCTCAAAGTGACTTCATTACTATTTATGGTTGTACATAAATTTTCTCACTCTACAATAAATAGACGACATCGACAGTAGTTACAAAAAATAGCTTTTTATGGCTGATCAGTAATGTAATGCTCTTAATAATAAAGTGTGTATCAGTCTTCACTGACACCGGCATCGTACTGGTTTATATTGACCTTAAATGTTATTATATGACACACAATCATATGCTTCTTGTGATCACGATGTGATAGCATTCTGTCTATTTATAATCAGTGGGCTCAATATACATACTCTGTAGGACTCTCAGTTCTTGTAATGTAAACAATACTTATACATATTAACGTACTGTGTTTGGTACGGTGGTAATATACCGTCAGTTGGTAATCGCGTTATAAAAACTGCTTGCTAAGTCGTGACCGTTATATTATTATATTATATTGCACGAGTCTGCACGACAATCTTACATATTAACATAAAATATATGTAGTACGTAGCCAAGTACGTACATAAACTGTGAGTCATACAGATTAATCATAAAGTTGTAAAAATTCTAGAACAGATGTTTAAACAAACTGTTTTAACGAATGTACAGCTTTTGCTTTCGTGCGAGATATATTCGAACTGAATAATCGTCTCAACATCACTAACTGTTCACGTAGTTAATTCTAGTGACCGATTTACTTTCATTCAGCGCCGAGTTAGATCGAATTATAATGACCAACTCAGCAGTTTTTTTTGTCGGCCAGTCAAATGGAGGTCAGTTGATCCGGCACATTCGTGCAAAATGCGCATTTACTTACGTCGACGCCGGCATCTCGCCATACGCCTCGCAGAGGTTCGGTCGACACCACCGCTGGTCACTTTCATTCACGCAATGCTCTCTTGAAACCTTAATACTTGAAACTAGCGGTCGGCTTGTGGTATGGCCTTACCGGCGTGGACATGCTTTTTGTAATAATACCTCCGTATATGCACTATCTCGCGACCGTAGCCTCGTTTCTGTTTGCTCTCACGTAGTTGATTTAAAAGGAGTCACACAGATTCGTAAAGATAAGTTATATTTGTTTGATAAAGAAACATTGAATCTTAATCTACACATGTAATTATTCTTAACTCGTAAATTTTCACGATGCATTTCAAATACTTGAAGCCTTAAAAAGCTTTTTGGTACCCCTCATTCCGTATACCCACTTGAAGTACGTACCACTTGTAGCATACAAATGTATAAAATATAATATTGTACCTTTAAGACATACGTATGTACACTACAATTTTATTGCCATTCTTATTGTTAGACATATATGGTACGATAGATTACGCTAAAACAATCGATAGGCGCATTATTAGCGACGTGGATAGCCACAGATAAGGCATGACCACTCATTTGTTATTGCAAGAATGTTCGATGGCAATAAATAAAAAACACAATATCAAAGATAATTTATCGCTGACTGCCTTATCAGATGTATACGCGGCGCGAGGAGTCGGGTGGCGAGCCTAACTCGGGACCTCGTAAAAAGCTTTTTACCGGCTGGAGCCAGTATTCCTAAACTCGTGCTTTATTTGCCGCGCTTGAAAGCACCGATTTGAACAAGCGTCCAAACTACCGCTCGAACCTGCCGACGTCGCCGGTGTAGATGTGAATTGTATCCCGAGCCGACGACCTACGAACTCACGATTAGAATCGCAGGATCACAACGAGAGCGTCCGATCATAAATTGGAGCACCGCATTCCGATTAGAAACTATGTACTTACTTCACCCATAGTGAAAACTCGAAGAATAATCCGAACAGGAAGGAAGTCAAAACTGAGGCACTAAACTTCACGATACACACATCACGGCACCGACACCTGCCACGGCTGTAAGACAATTGGTGGAGCGCGGCGAGTAGCGAGTCGACGCGCGTCGGCGGCCGGTCGCGGGCTAATGTCCTCTGTTCTGGCCGTATCACCTCGCTCGTCTAATTGGCGCGAGAGAGAGGGCTATTACCTGTGTAAAAGAGAAAGGGGCATAATAGATACACCTGGTGCTGTTTTGTCCACACGACACCTCGTGCTGTTTTACCGCCGTGAGGGCGCGCGTTTGAAACTCGAACGCGGATGTACGCGCCGTTGCCTACGATGGGGTCTGGTTCAGACAGGAAGAGAGCAGTTTCGGGAACTTTATCTGGGCAAGTGAAGCCATGCATGAGAATTCCACCATCGAAATGTATTAAATGAAATACACTGCCACTACACAACATCCATAAAATAAGTTTTAGGGGTACTGAACGTACTGATCTAAGTAATCTGTACATTTAATAATTATTGCTAACGTAGATTTACAGGCGTTGCAATTCGTTGACCAATTTTGCAGTTCTATTATAAATTCGACTTGTGGGGGTAGTCCATAGAACCAGCGGCGGCCTTACCCATTGCGAGGCTCTGGGCGGCAGGTCTTTGCGAGGCCTTTTATCCTTCGTGAAAATATGTGATGCGCAAGTATCTCTGGTTGTTTGGTTTAGATATTTGTCACGTTTGACGAAAAATGCTAACGTAACATCGCGTCTGTAATCCCCTAAGAGGTAGGCAGAAACACTCCTCTACTACACTAGCATACTTCCACGTTTCACCAGTTACGTTTACGTCCCATTAAAGACAATGTGGTGATTTTATTGCCAAAATTAAAACTTATAGTGTTAACACATACCATATGTTTTTAAATATTTTTTTATTCAGTTTAGCTGGTGAACTTGTATGCAGAGATTCATAAATGTTTAAAAAGCACGTCATATCAAATAGAAACGTTTGTCACTCTTAAGCTACGGTGAAAAACATAGTGATTAGATACAGAAAATATGCATCTAGTCTATTTGATAATAGCTCCATCTGGTGTGTTCGTCTGAATAGATACTTAGGGAAATTATATGTAATAATCACTCGAGAGCAATAAGCTAATTTCACGCTAAACTAGAACCAGTAGCTAGTTTCATGGTGTCGGTTTTTCGTCACACGCATCGTAAAAATTTACTGTCATCATTTTTCCATAACGCGTCATAAGAAATATAACTTTAAAAAAGATTTTAATTCTAATAGCTTTGTATTATAATTCATTCTTCTCATATACACTCGCCTAGTATGCAAACATGGAACTCTGAGCGCTAGGATCCGGCAATTTGCGAGTATTGTACTCAATATTCTCATTTAATTTTTTCTAGTGATCCAATACTGGTCAAAATTAGACCGTCATTCACTAAATTGTTAACTCTGAATGCTATTGAGGTTCTTTGGTTAAAGAGTATATTGTTATACTTATAAATAATTATCTACTCTGTACTCATTTTCGACCAAACAATATGTGTTATTTATTTTATTTAATGTATTTTTAACACACAATATACCTACATATATATGTATGAAGTTTCTTTCGCCGCTTCTCTATAGCGATGCCTTTTCCGAAGCGGTTGTAGTTTCATTTTGACGTACAACAAGTGTTTTAAGTAATCTATTTTGAATAAATACTATTTGAAATTGAATTTTTGTACGTATACATAATTATAGTTTTTTGCATTCTTCCTCAATATACATTTTGACTATCCTAAAGCCGGAATTCATCCGTGCGCGCGATATGCTTTAAAAAGGGTATGAAATATTCTCCTCACGTATTAATATACAGATGGTAAATTTTGTATTATACGATAAATATTACTTTCGAGTAACAGTCGTTTTATAATAATTGCAAATGTGTTTATAGCTCGTACCGAATTTGAAATTTATTTCTGTAACATTATACTCACTAGCATTAATGTAGGGTCCTAATAAATTAGACATGATGAGACATAGAACTCAATGAATTTAACAAAAATCTGAACTTTTCTAAATCTGAAAGGTCATTATATGTAGGTGAGTGTGTAGGTGACTGCCTCGTTAGTTGAGTTAGTTGCAAGTGCGACTGCCGATCGAGAGGTCTTGGATTCGATTCCCGGGTCGGGTACTAGTAGACTTTTCTAATTTAGATTTTCTAGTAGTGGCTTGGAGTCTCGATTTGTGCCCGATATATGGCAATAGGTTCACCAACTACTCCATAATGGTAGTGTAGTACTCCACTCCTCTGCCTACCTCTTCGGGGATTATAGGCGTGATTTACATACGTGTAGGTGATATTAAATCAAGTAGCCCACCTGAGTGATTAAAATGTGATCGAGAGACAGTGAGATAGTTAAAAGAAAAATCAATTCAATAAATACTGTTTCATATAGGGACCTACAGGGTTTTTACCTTCTCGTCATAGTTTACAGCGCTAACGGCCATCTTTCATACCCTCGGTGCCAAAGCCGTATTAAGGCTTACTTAATACGGTTTTATTTATTAATATGTTTTATTCCCTTTTTCTACATCTAAATCTCACTATCGATCATCACCAAAATCATCAGCCTGTATAGCACACACACACAGCTTAGCATTAGCCGTCTATGTTTAATTTTTGCCCATATTCCATAGGCTGGGCATGCGGGTTGGGGATCGAATATTACGGATTCTCGTAACAATTATACTACTACCCGTCTGTGGCTAGAGCATTTAGTCGCACTACGCATACCTCGTTCAGTCGGCGCCGGGTTTAGTCGCCTCTTACGACACCCTGGTATGCCAGCATGGGGTAAAGGGATATATTTTTACTCCGCCTCGATACGTAATAGTGCGTAAAATTCACACTGTAACTAAAACGTATTAAATATTTCATTATTTTATCATGTTAACACGAACCGGATACTTCTAAAATTCGTATAAAGCAACTATTTATCTTTCAAATTCAATAAAATATAATTTTATTAACCAAAATATGAAATAAATCATGAAATAAAATATGATGTCGTTTTATTATTAATGTTATTACACCATTCTGACGTTAGATGTAGGTACGTAGAGAAAGCCATCAGTTGTTAACTGTTGAACTTGCTACTGCTAACTACTATTACTGTTACAACACACAAGCCTGCTCCTGTAAATTACTTAACTGTTAACCACTTAAGTTGCTTGAAGGTAAGGAAAGTAAGCACAGCGTTCAAACTTTCTTATTGGCGTAACAATAAATTTTGTGTAATAAACAACTTGTTGCCTTGTTACCCTTTTTTAAATAAGTATAAAAAAAAAGAAAGTAACTACACGCCTGTAATCCCCGAAGGGGTAGGCAGAGGAGTGTATT
>DWEO01000104.1:0-11922 GCA_018245995.1 Pyrrhopyge telassa croceimargo
GCGAGCAATCAATAGTACTTTCCAAAGGGCGATAAACACAACACCATTTGAATTATTAATGGGAGTCAAAATGCGAAACAAGGAAGATGTTGAAATTTTAAGTATTTTACAAGAGGAGATGGTATTACAATATGATGAAAATAGAGAAAATCTAAGGAAACAGGCAAAAGAGCAAATTTTAAGAATTCAAGAAGAAAACAGAAAATACTATAATAAGAACCGAAAGAAAAGTATAATATATGTTGAAGGGGATTTGGTTGCTATAAAGAGAACTCAATTTGGTCCTGGACTTAAGTTGAAACCTAAATACCTAGGTCCCTATAGAGTAGTCAAGATTAAGGGCAATGATCGTTATGACGTTGAGAAAGTTGACAGCTCAGCTGGTGGACCCCTAAGGACATCAAGTTCTGCTGATCACATGAAGAGATGGCCTGAACAGAGTGATCTGGAGGAATTGAGGGACTAAAATTCATTACAATATTAGGTATTTCATTTGTTTTATTGTTATAAAATGAAATTCATTTCTTAACATGGTAGGATTAAAAATTTGGGCCATTAGGTATAGTTTTTAAAAGTTTGTTTTGCTGAAATTTAGTCGCATTATATTGTTTATTTTAAAGTTACAATGACTGTTCTTTGTTATACTTAATAAGTGGAAAGTTAAAATTAATTTTAAGATTGAATTAAACGTTGTATTGTGGTATACTTTTGAATATTGTGTATTTGTATATCTTTAAGTTGTTTACCTAGTTAAGTAAGTAGTAAGTTGTATTTTTTTGTTTATGTTATGTTGCATTGTATACCTTTAGTTATAAGAAAGCATGCCTGAGGACAGACATGAGTGCAGGACGGCCGAATGTGGGAATGGAACGTAAGATGACTATGAGTTGTATGCATGTAACGGAATGACTGAACGCAGAGTGAAAGGATCGGAGCGAAAGGAGAGGGATAGACGACGAATGGCGGATTAGGTTGCGAAGCGTGTACAGGGAGAAAATAAAAGTTGTTAAATAAGTTGAAAATAGTTTTACTTGACTACGAGATACCCAATTACCACATATATATATATATATATATATATTCGTGTATGTGGCTCACCTGGCGTCTCATTACCGTAAGCCAGCCTCGCGCACTTTCGAATCAGTGGGCCGTGTGTGGAGATGTCGTCAATATTTACTCTCTATTATGTTATCATTTACAGTAGATAGCCTAGAGGTTTGAAATTCAGCCTCTCACCCCAGGCTGTGTTCAAATCACGGCGTGCACCTCTTTACAAAAATGAGCATTTTAAATTTAACAGGCATCGTTTGCTAAAACAGTTCATGAAAACATCATGTACATTGTACACCTCACAATTCTAAAAAATCTCTAAGGTGTGTAGTCTGCCAACCCGCACTTGGCCAGCGCGGCAAACCCTAGCCTGAACCCTCATATTATAAAATGAGTCCTGTATCCAACAGTGAACTGATAAAAGAATGGAAAAAAATGTTATTATATTATTTTTGACCAAAGCTCCTTTACAGCATCACAGCTTCCATACTGAAATACAAACAGATTAATTGAGACAGGACCCAAATTTTAACAATCTAATTAACAATCAGTATATTATAACAATGTATTACATGGTCTTAAAAATTAAATTTCTTATAAAACAAGTACCTAAGTACCAAATATCGACCCATTTAACAATAGTATTATAAAATTAATACTGTCTAAAATACAGAAATGTCGTTGACAATACAGTTAATAAACAACTGGCTATTTGGAATCAAGTTTGCCTTGAATGGATCAGACAGAAAGACCAGACAATCTACTGCCTTCTACTTATTGTTTCTGATACTGCTGCTGCTTGATACTGTTGATCGAGACGTTCTGGGTTCGATCCCAGGGTATAGTACTAGAACCCTATAGAATTTGTATCGTAGTACAAACTGATAAAGAATTCAAAGTTTTTCTATCGTGGCATAGGTCCAAAGATAATGCAAATTTAACAGTAAAAGTTCAAATTTAATAGTAAAATTAACCAATCATGGTCTACTGTATCAATGTAGAGGTTAAAACCACTAGTGAATCTGTTTTCCCTCTAGACTGAAACGGTTACATAACTCTGGTACTCCCAAGCGCTCTAAATACAAGGGTCTTTAACTGCGCGGCGTTTAATACAGCTTGTCTTTACAACCTCGCCTTATTGCAATCATTTTGATCGATGAAAAGCGTTTGATGATAGATTTTGATTGATGGGCCAGCGTTTTTCCGGTCCACCCTTCTAAGCCGAGACATACTTTCAATTTATCGGAGTGATTTTGGAGTAAATTAAACGCGCATTTAGTGGATACAAAAATTTCACATTTATTTATCGCTGCCTTTATAAAATTTACAGCAGTACCTTTACGCGGCATCCAGCGATTTTGACAGTATCAATGCAGATTACACCGACGTGTTTTAATGTTAAGGTTTAAATTCCTTAACTTCTACATGAACGTATAAAAAATTATTTAAGTAACTGTATTTTTCACTCATAGACGCGTTCATTACTTTATATGCTCTCAAATTTGCCAGCCATTGTGCGAAACAATATGTATGAAGTACCACTGGAAAATATGTTTTGAGTACGTATTAAAAAAATGTGTTTTAAAGGCATGTTATTGTTATTTGTTTTTATTTTGCAATCCATAATACTTTTGCAAAGGATGGTTCCACTCGGGGTAAAACAGGGGTAATATTACGTAACATCACGCCTATAATTCCCGAATAGGTAGGCAGAGGAGTTTATTATACTCCCGCGTTTCACCAGTTATATTTACGGTCCATTTTGGCATGTGTGGTGAGTCTATTGCCATATACCTACCGGTCACAATTCGAGACTTCGAGTCACTACAGGAAATCTAAGTTAAAAAATTCAACAAAACTAGACCCAGGATTTGAACCCAGGATCTATCGATCGGCAGTCGCGCTAGCAACTAACTCGACCAACGAGGCAGTCTCATAAATTATATGACTATGTATCTTACACAAAAAATTACACAGAATCAAAAATTTCAGTTCCGAGGCCTTATATCTTTGTACGCTACAAATGGAGGCTGGATTTTTGTCGGATAGAGGGATGATGGACGATGGACAGAGGATTAGCGATCCATTACCGAGCTTAGATGAATCGAAAAAAAGTCTGGTCACTAGACTCTGCAACGATGAAAATTACTGACGTATTTGATAAAACCTACCGAATCTGGCGTACCAATATACAACATAGACGTTATACAACACACTATTGCAATGATAATATGTTGTTACTAAACATACTATAGTATACATTTAAAGCTATACTTCTTATGACTACCTCGTTGGTCGTGTAGATTGCAAGCGCGACTCTCGATCGAGAGGTTCTGGGTTCAAACCCCAGTTCGCGTACTATAAGATTTTTCTCATTTAGTTTTTCTAGTAAACTAAGTAACTTCGGAGTCTGGATTGGTGCCCGGTATATGGCAATAGGCTCACCGCCTATTCCATTATGGGATGTAAACATAACTCATGAGAGTGTGAGAGTGTGCAATAGGCTCACCGTTTATTCCATTATGGGATGTAAACATAACTCGTGACAGTGTGAGAGTGTGCTCTCTGCCTACCTGTTCGGGGGTAACAGGCATGATGCTAGGTTATGTTACGTTATGCTTCATTTTTTGCATTTAAAAAAACAAATGAGAGTTGGGCGCGCCGATGTAACATAATTTATTATTTAGGTTAGAGAACTAGCTCACGGAAGTACAAGTCACCTAATATTAATCACTACAGCCCTAAAATACCAGAGCTTAATCTCGTGTAGCAATGAATCAAGTAATCTCGTAGTTTACCGGTGGCTCTTCCTCAAATACAACTTGAAACACAAGAGTGCCAACCACTGATATTTGTAGTGACGATATATTCAAAGCGGTTAGTAGAGATTGGATGAAGCGTTTTAAAGATCGAACTCACTGGCCTAACGGACGGAAATTGGCTAAAGAAGAGGCAAATCCAACGCAAAAGGTTGTATTACCTTTATCGTTCTACTTCTCGCTCTTGTTGTTTATAATTCCATTATCTCTAGTAGTACAGCCTGTGAGATGTAGAGGCAATAAAACTGAAACTTAAATTGCCTAACTCGCGACCGTACCGAATTCATGGCAGATTTCCACTTAAATGAATGAACCTTACAAATGTTTTTTATGTTATTACAATATAATCACACCACGAGCGTTATGTGGTAAGCGAAGAGCATCGCGGGCCACATATCGGCTATTCCTCGACATTTTTGAGCTGAATTTGAAAATGGTTCAACGTGTACATGTATGATTTATGTAAATAGAAGATAAAATCCCAAAAGATCAGCACAAATGGCAAGTATGCGCGACATTTTGAATACAGCGTGGCTCACTCAAAGATACGCTGACTGCAAACTCAAGCTCTCGCGGCATGCCAAGTATTCTCACATGTTTCGTAACGTGATAAGCTCGAGAATGTTACTGCATTTCAATTGTATGAAAAAGCTCAAGTAGAATGTAAAAAGAAGATATTCAAGTAACAAATATGCAGACGTGTTATTAAGAAATTCCAGATTGATGTGAAGGGAGTGACGAATTTTGAAGAAACACGTTAGGTTTGTAAGAATAGAGGTACATATTCAGCTCTCGGTGCTCTCTGCCTACCAAGTAAGGGACCTGGTAGATTGTTAAAAGTTAAACATAGGATACCACCATAATTAATAAGTTAATAGGCCCCCCACCTACTCCATAATGGGACCCAAACGTAACTGGTGAAACGTGGGAGTGTAATACTACACTCCTCTGCCTACTTCTTCGGGGATTACAGGCGTGAAGTTACGTTTATCTATTGTAAATTTTTTCATAGAATTTCTAGTTACATATTCGGTGATGCCAATAAAATATAGGTAAAAATCATGCATTTTTAAAGACTATTTTTCCAGATTGCAAAAAAAAACAAATTATCGCATGGCTATTGAGCTATCAGTTTACGACTGTTCAAACTGTCATCAATGTTTAACTACTTTGTTGATTGGTAACAATGTTAGTACCGTATTTATCATGTGATTCTGTGTACATATTTAAAATTGGAACATTTATGTTTTGTTTTATTCAATTTTTATGCTTCGGAGAACAGGCAAGCATCACATTGCATTTATGAATGTACATATTTAGATAATATCGAAAACTATGAATGTGAAACCGTGAAATAGATGTAGCGTACGTTAAAGAGTGGTTGTGATGGGGCGAGTGAAATTCGCGGATTAAGATGTTATCGCGGGTCTGACGCGCGTCGGCTGCGCTGTTTGATCATCAGTTACCATAATGCGATGTAATGCAGCCATTGTTCGTCGTAACGTTGCTACTTCCAACCGCATGTGTTTATTACGACAAATTAATGGGCCTTATGCATCTACTTCTGCTTATATAAAGTAATAGAATGCTTGTACATCGATCAAAGACGTGTTCAGGTCCCAGGGACGCTGTTCAATTATCAACGATAATTCAAGTACATAGAAACAATCCGAAGCATCTGCCGTACATACGTAAGTAGCTTCTATAAATTTCCCTTTAAATCTCATTGAATCCTATCGACTATCGATCGTGACCGAATCTCATCGGCTACTTTTCCACCCTCTCTGTAAAGTAAATCGCATTTACAACGTTTCAACCTCGCTAACATGTTAAAACAGAACTAATGGACATTCGCTTCAGTCTCAGCCCGCAGGAGACGAATAATACAAGTAAAATGGTCCCATCTCCACGCTTCATTAATTTTATTGCCCCGAGGCGCTCCGGCTCAAGTCGGAGCGCCGCTAGTGAAAACACGCCATTATTGTGTTGCCAGTGACTTAAATTAAATAAACACAAACTATTATGCGTAGTACGGAATGCACACGCTTTTCTTTGTCTCTTCGACAACTGTCACCGTTTGACGAGTAATCCTTTATATGCGGTGCGTACGGTGCACATAACTAGGCGGACGACAATGGGTACGGCTAATGTAATGGAGATATTAGCGCGAGCGTAGCGGAATAATTCAGACATGGTTTTTTGTGCGCTCGCAACACAATAGGATTATTCTCCATTGATCATTGCTTATTATATAAGTAGCTGCGGAGGGTGCGTAACATGAAAACTAAATTTGGTTTATCGGCTATTATGGAAAGTAGGTGTTAATGTTGAAACAGTAATTTATGATACGATCGTGACTTCCTCGTTTTGAATCGAGTTTTAAGCTTTTCCATAAATACTGTGAAGTAAGTGTGTCTCTGTAGGATGTTATTGATTAAAATTTTCACTCATAGGCATTGTTTAAAAGGAACTTGCGAGCAAACTCGGTAATGGCCACTTATTATTATATTAGTTAGCAGAACATTATTTACACCCTCGAATGTAAGCAATGCATCGCATCTTATTATAGGTTTTTCTCAAATGAAAATATTAAAGTATTGTGTACTAAAATATTAAACTGAAAAATTCTTTGTGTGTTTATAAAACAAACATAACAGTATTTTTATTGTAAGTAAAGCTCGCGACCGACCACAGATAGTACAAACACGTAGGACCACTCGAATAAATTTACCTATGGCCGGGGACTCTTACAAAGACAAAAATATATCAAACAAACAAAAGGTAAAGGAGGGCAAGTGGAAGTTATCTGGCCGTAACCTCTTAAGCCGATCCGCGGGCACAAAGCTCCAACTACTAATGTTTGCTTTACTGCGGCGACAAAGGGCCGGAACTATTGTTTGTTGGAAAGCTTTATTCGCGACCCTCCCGCGACAATAGGTTACCCAACTTAAAAATATATTATCTCACTTGACGTTGGCAAAGCGTGAACGTCCCTTGAACCGGGATGCGAGGACCGGCGCCAAATATTACGTTTTTGCAATAGAGCACAAAGAGAGATACACAATGTATGTATCTTGATAAAAATTTTACTTACTTTTTAAATTGCGCAACTTCTATAAGTAAATTTCGTAATCAAATTACTAGATATCAAAGGTCAGTTTTTAGTGCCAAACGATTTAATAACTTTATTTTTGTATTATTGATACATAAAGTAAATAAGTATTAATTTAAAACGTAACATCACTCCTGTGAACCCCAAAGAGGCAGACGAGTGTAGTACACTTCCACGTTTCCCCAGTTACGTTTACGTCCCAAATGGAACATAGGTGGTGAGCCTGTTGCGATACACGAGGGACATATCCTGACTCCGAGCCACTAGTAGAAATTTTAACTAGAAAATGAAAATTATGAAAATACAACAGTACCCGAATCGAACCCAAGCCCTCCCGCCCAGTTGTCACGCTTGCAACCACTCGACTAATGAAGCAGACAGCTGTCAGTGTTTCATATACATTGCTAAAAAATGAAATAATCCTTATTTCTACATATAGTTATGATTTACTGACTGTACATTAAAACAGTTTATAAATAGATTGTGAATAATAAAATATGACATCTCTAAATAAATTGTGTTAAAAAACAGTGGACATGTCCATATTGCTCTTACACGCCGCCGGGGCGGGGGCGCTGGAGAGTTGAAAATTATCCTTTTCACGAGCGACCTTAAGCATAATAGAGAAAGCACTTAAACCATTTTCTCCGCCTTTAAGTGTCGTAAGCGCGGCCGTTTGCATCGTCTGGCCACGTGAGCTAGAAAATCAGCTATTACATTCGAGAAGGCTAACTGGAGTTAACTTGGCGAGTTTGTGCTTGAAGGGGACGGCTGGGCGGGCTTGTGGGGAGCGCTCCAAACTAATGTGGCCATTGGGCGGTGCTAACAGCAATTAGGCTACATGCGAGCAAATGGATTGTGCATTACCGACGACATGGATTGATTTATTGGCCCGGTGAAGTAACCGACCAATTCCGATCATACATTTAAATCACTGGCGATCAGCTCGACGATATAGCCATTACTGAAATGGATGTCGACGGCGTTTTATTATTAAAACCGATCAGCGGCGTGACCCGGCTCGAATTACCTGCCAACCACGATCGTATGATTCCAATTCGCGCGAAATTATTGATGCCTCATCAAACTCGTTCCTATGCGAATATTTCAATGGTAGTTTCGATTGCAGACATTGATTTTTACGTATGCATGTTGCTTTAAATTCTTTATACGGTGCTGTGACGATAATGTACTTAGTTCTCTCGAATTGTAGGCAAATTTAGCTGCTTCGCTTCTTTTACAATACGTAATTTTATTCTATTTATTTGTCTGTAGTAATTGTATTAGGAAAGGCCTCTTTATTTTCAACACAGAGCCGAAACTACCATGTAGCTAGAATTCCGTAATTTGAACAGTAGGTTCTTTTTATGGCCTGGGCAAGACATAACAAGGAATTTTGGGAAAAATTAATCTTTAAGACTATAAAATACAGGTTGGAAGTTCGTATGGGGAAGATGAAAGAACTTTGTCTTTTGTCTTGAAATTTTATACGTAGACTTTTCAATGGAAGTAAAAATAATCTCTTACAACATTTACCAACACCCATCACTTATGGGTGTAACATAAGTTTTAAAACTTTGTATGGTGATAAAATATTTTTGTTTATAGATTCCATGATAATTATTAACAGAATAAAAAAAGTATATAATATGTTTTACAGTTTATAGGAAATTCCTTATTTAAATTTGGATAAGGGATGATATTTGTGTCGTACGGTTGTATAGGTTGTCTAAATAAAAACTTTATTTACTTTATAACTACTGTTTATTCAGATCTAATATTTAGCGAAGTGAGGACTATCGCTATTTGCATAATAATGTAAAATAGTTGGATGATTTCATTGTAATAATAATATTATTTATCGGTAAAATATATGCTCGGATTATTTGAGATTCACATCATATTTTTATATTTCTTCACGTAAAAGATCACATCTGTTAGTGGCCGGGCGTCTACGTACCGATCTATGAATAATAAATGTGGCGAGCTAGCCGATTGGGGAAATTGAATTTTATAGTTCGTAACACATTCGACGACAGATGTCACAAAATGGCCGCGCCCCGCCGGCTACATCGCGAGTAATTCAAATGTCAAATAGAAATCAAAATTAGGTCGATTGTAGTGTTAATAATTCAATAATGGATAATACGCCTTCCGCATGCGCACATATATGACTATCAACATATCTGTCTGTGTGTTTAAAGGTACAATATAAATAAATTGTTAAACATTACCTAATGGCTTTTTCATTTGACAATTGATGGAAATCTACCAAATGCAATTTTAAGTAGATGCAAGACAGTTTCATGTAGTCTATCACTACACTCAAACTAATGACTATGGATCAGCTATTGGTCCATAGGTAAAGCGACAGAACTCGTTTTTAAATCAGTTCGTGATTAACATTGCTTATTTATGTAGGTACCTAAAACAATAACAAGATAATTTAAAAGCAATAAATAAAACTAGGTAGGTATCTAGCGAGAAACCGCGCAACAAAGTATTTTATTGCGTTTCATGTTACAAGCATTCACCTTGTTATTCCACCTTTGAAAATATATAATATACGAACATTGATTTAAGGTTTGCAACTATGTAATGTTTTTTGGCTTCATGAAATCTATTTCGAAGCAATATCGTGTAGAGTCACGTGATATGGACGAGTTTAGGGGAAGGTGCGAGTGTCGCGGTGATTAACAGAGTTATTTCTGTTTGGGTGGACAATTATCAGTCCATCACGACGAGTATACAACGAGCGGGTCCCATTTAATAATTGAATACTATTCAAGTGTGGCTATCGAACCACCATTAATATTGTTACTTCGCCCGCTACAATTTCCCCATTACCTACGAAATCAATTAGGAGAAGTAAATCCCCTTTGTTAATAAATAAAAAGGAAATGTAGTACTTATTGCAAACCTTAGTAGTTATTTAAATAGCTGATATATTTCTAAATGAAGTTTTTGTAGTAAAATTGCAAGCACGACTGCCGATTGACAGGTTCTGGGTTCAAATCCCGGGTTACGTAGGTACTATAGGATTGTTCTAATTTAGATTTTCTAGTAGAAATTTCTATTAGTGGCTCGAAGTCTGATTTGTGCCCGGTGTATGGCAATAGACTCACTACTTATTTCATGAAGGGACGTAAACGTAACTGGTGAAACGTGTGAGTGTACCTACTACACTCCTGTGTCTACCTCTTCGAGGATTATAGACGTGATGTCACGTTTTTATATTTCCGTTGCTATTGATTTTGATTTGAGATGCTTCGCATCTGTTTACCATATTCATTAAAAAAATTAAAAGCATTCGTGCCATTTGCTTTGTTAACTATCATCTTTATTATCGTAAATCTTCAAAACTCATGTTCAATAATATCATGTAACAACAGTAATTTAATGTTCGATGGATACATTGTCCTTAATTGACTTCCCCTCGTCCAACCCAGCGCTGGAGTTAGATAAATTCGCGCTATCCGTTTACATCATTAAATTTTATTAGTGGCAACACAATGACGGAGTCGTGGGGTGAGCTCTGAGGAAGGACATTCTACGATTGCCACCCTCTTATTTCGTATTTCCTTTTGGCGCGAATTAAGAAGGCTATTAAGTTGCTGCTGAGACGTATGACGAATTATAATCACCCACAAAGATACAATGCATTACGTATATATTATAGTATAATTTATCTGTTTTAGCCTTTAATCTAGAAAAGGAGAAAAACCTAATGGTCATCGGCACCGTGCTAACAAATGAAGCATTATTAGTTGTGTGACATAGAACACTGTTATGTTGAGACAGCGATATAAACTCACCTGAATTATCCCTAATCTTCCCGCGTGCAGTCATTACTCAATTAATAGAATTCAATCTTAACGCTGTCACATATAACTTACGTCAGCTAATAGACAGGTGGCGTGCACGGCGGGTATTAGTGTTGGCATTTATAATCTGTCATAAATGTCAAGCGAAGCGAGGTGATGCGACCAAGGTATTATTTTGAATATAACATCACTACAATTTCAATGATAAAAAGTGGTTCTCTAAAGAGCATTGTTTTTGTTACATGAATGCTATGGTATGACACACAATCATAGTATCAAAAATTTTCATAATGAATTTACATGGATCAATCGTGATTTGACCGCAGAAATTGTTTAAACAATAAAACGCTTACGTTCAGTAGCTACTATTGATAGTTGACAAATTATGATCATTTTAAATGTTAGGTGCCTTCTTATTAGCGGACACTAATTAGTTTTATTTAATCAGACGATAGCGAAAAAGTTATTGAATTTAAATGAATAATTTCAGGCAAGTTTCTAAATATTAGTAAATTAGATCACCTCATTCTTTAATATTATCAAATTATCCTTTAATAAACTGTATGAAAAGAAAAATACGTCTAATTTTAATGTATATACGATCCAGCTGCTTATTCAGTTTCTCTGAGAATAGGTATGCCGTCCAGTTTAGTGATCTGTTGTAGGCGATTGGAGGCCTGGTTTCGCCAAGTTTCCACATCGGGCTGGTTCTCGCAAATCGGATTCCCAATGAATACCAGATCTCTTAGAGCGGGACATTCCTAAAATAAAAAAAGTACTACGTATTACCTAATCCGCTTGAAGCAAATTATAGATATGTAATATAAATATCTATATTAAATTTAATTTATAATAACATCACGACTTAATTCCCCAGACAGGCAGGCAAAGGATAGTAATATAACTCCACGTTTCACCAGTTACGTTTAGGTCCCATTATAGAGTAGGTGGTGAGCCTATTGCCATACATCGGGCATAAATCCAGACTTCGACCTACTACTAGAAAATCTAAATTAGAGAAATATAATATTACCCGACTGGGGAATCGAATCCAGGACCTATCGATAGGCAGTCCAGAAGTCCAGTCCAGAAACAGCCATCCCATTAGAAACCTCTT
>DWEO01000105.1:0-11920 GCA_018245995.1 Pyrrhopyge telassa croceimargo
GATATTTAAACTTAAAACGCACATTAGTAAAGAGGTGCGCGCCAAGGGTTTGAACCCGGACTTCCTGAGTAAGAGGCCGAATTTCAAACCACTAGGCTATCACAATTAGCATTTAGTTTTACTATGTTCTCTAGTCTTGCATAACTAATCATTCGTAGAATATCTAAGATTCCAATTCTAGTGTCAAGTCAGACAAAAGACAGTCAAGGATGTTTTTCAAGGAGGTTGAGATGTCCGGACGCTCCAGCACTCGCTGACTGTGAAGTGTACGCCTCAATCGGTAACAGAATATTGTCAACTCTGTTGATTTTTCGCCAGCGATCTTGTATAACCTCTGTGGTCTTATTAAACAGAACTCTTCTATCTTCATCCGGTTATCGAGAGAACAATTACAATTGAGAGAATCATTACAATGTTTACAATTGAGAGAATTATTAACAAAACTTTATCTTATTTAAGTGTATTGTTTAATATTCCTGATGTTACAACTCAAGTGATAATCTTTTCAATTATAAAAAGTTTAGTTCGATGTTTGCTTTTAAAAATGGAGTGTTTTAAAACACAGAAGAAGAAGTCCACCGAAAGTTTGCGTTCACTGTTTAAGAAAAATTAGTTTCATTAAACGTTGTCCTTAAATGTGGAAGAGAAAAACATATTTTTGTTTTCTATTACTATAATATGACTCAAATTGCACAGTAAAACTCTGACATTATTGTGATTTCTAATAAAATATATTCATATTTTTAAAATAACTAATGAAACTAATAGAACGAGCCATGTATATGTTACAAATGGACCAATACACTAAACTTACACTAAAGACCTTCAAAGGAGACGCAAAATATTATAGAATTATAACTTAATTGTCTTACTTATTGGTTACATTAACTTATTTCTTCAAAATACATAACCATTCCTTTATTTTGGTACTACCTGGTGTCGACTTACGACTATTATCTATATATTACGACTACCTGGTGTAGACCTGACCTGATGGCATGATAATACATGAATAATTTACATTTTAATACTATTTGATTGCCGTGTAATATCAAAATATGGCATGAAAGTGCTGACCATTGTTTGTTATATTTAACGATATTTATTTCTAAGCGTATGATAAATTTAATAAACATACTTATTTATATCTGACGTTCATTTCATTTTAGTAATTTTAAAGCTATTTAGTTACGCAGTTCACCTGATACCGCCTGTTACTCCGCAACGAAAAGTGTATGTGTATGTAATTACATAACAGAAAAGGTTAGGTTTGTTCTTAAGACGCGTAGGTGCGTAGCTGGCGTACGTCGCGGCCGCCAACGAGGGGCAAACTTTTCAATTACGCCTCGTCGTGTTACCTCGCAGCGGGTTAAATTAATTCTCTCCACTTCACAAAAAGATTCACCTTACCCCACACCGCCCCTGTGAATCGACATCGGCCATTCTGACGCTTTCTACAAAAAAATCCTCCATATTTTATCTATAAGCCCACTCGTAACATACTGACGTTTCACAATATTTATTTTTAATTTAACGGTTCGCACGAAACATTCGGATTCAGCGGTGCCTACCTTTTCGTTCTTTTGTTTAAAAAAAACGAAAATTCAAATTGTAATGAATGAACGGTAACGTTACCTTGTTCTATCGTTCTTTTCTTTACGGAATCGTGATTGTTATCTTATCCCGAAGGAAAACGAACGTACTCACGTCACTTTTTATTATAAAAGGAATGCAAAATAAATAATATAAAGATACGAAATTTTAAGTTATTTAGATTATGTCAAGTGTTGTGTTGTATACACACGTAAATTCATTAAGCGATTATGGCTAAGTCCCCTACAAAATTTTATTGCTCATCAACAGAAACCCACTATTGCGTGTCACGCCCATGGCACCGTGGCAAATTGAATAGATCGCAGCTCCTGAGTTGTGTTTAGGATCACTAACACGTGTTCAACACCTATTGCTCTCCTGACCACCGCGAGGGGAGCGCGCGAGGGCGCAACTATTGTGCCTTTATGGGGATATTAGTCACGCTTGTGAAACCATAATTACAAATAAATTAATTTATTATTTCCCTTAAACGAATCAGTGTTTAGCACTTGGGGAAGCGTTATTAAAGTATTTTAAGGAAATCACTGTGAGCATATTAAGCTACTTCTGTTCTAAGTTTGCTTAAAATATAATGAAAAACTTTAGACGCTTTATATTATTAACTTGGTTCCTTTGAAAGACAATTCCAAAACAGGACTTCATCGTTGCTTTATATTTAAAATGTTGATGATTAAAGTTTTAGTCATAGATTAGTATGAAATATCGCATTATACACCTATTTATAGAACAATTTCGAGACATCAATTTCACATTTCTTTACACAAATACTTCGCTAAGAATAGGTACGGTACGTAAGTTTGTAACAATGGCACCTTTAAGATCCATTGCCCGTCCGTTTCAATAATACCTACAAATGTAGGTAACATTTAAACGGACAGGAGAATAAAAACAGTGTATGGCCACGGTTCGATCCGATTATGTGATTTATTCTACGTTTTACCGTTGTCCTCTCGAATATCTGAGATATTGCGTGTATTTTGACATTAAACGATGCGACCCTTGCCCCTGGATCGAGAGCCGCACTAATATCATTCTACTTTATATCATTTGGTGTTGAGTGTGAAATTATTATTGCCAATTAATTTCCAATGAAATAAAGTGTGATACATCTGGCATACTACTGTGATATATTAAATTACGTAATAATTAACTAATTGCTTTGATGGTCGAGTGGTTGCGAGAGCGACTGCCGATCAAGAGGTCCTGGGTTCGATCCACGGTCTTCGGTTTTTCTAATTTAGATTTTCTAGTAGTGGCTCGGAGTCTAGATTTGTGCCCGATATATGGCAATAGACTCACCACCTACAACATAATGGGACCTAAAAGTAGGTAACTGGTGAAACGTGGGAGTGTAGTATTACACTCCTCTGCCTACCTCTTCGGGGATTAGAAGCGTGATGTTACTTTTTTTATGTTACAGTCTTAATTTGTTGTTTTAAATCTGAAGTGACTTCCAAGCGTCAACTGGTTAGGGACAAAAGTTGTCAAAACCTTTTCTACTAGGTCACGACTTACAAATCAAATTTAACTGGACCTCAGTGAAATGCTGTATACAAAATAACAGAACACAGGCCAACCGCGACGTAGGTGAGACAAAAATACGTATCTAAGTTAAATTGGAATGTCGGCCTCCGAATTCTACGATTTAGTCCAAGTTTAGACACCACTCTTGACGACCGCTAGTCTCGGTTATATAAACCGGTTATTTCGAACTCTTGCACTTATATTCCTATTATGGAGTGCATATAAGTTTACCTATGTACTGCCTATAAATATGGGTTTCGCACTACTATTGGACGGGTTTTTCATGAAACATGTATCACATCAAGTGAACCACGTGATCTGGATAACATATAAGTATTAGGCTAAACTTATCTGGTTATCAGACAATATTATAAATATTATATTAATGGAAGTGTATTACACAACTTTGCCTACAGCTTCGGGGGTTATGGGCGTGATGTTACGTTTTTTATTACGTTAATGATAGAGTTAGAATCGTTGTACGAGTATTCTTTACCGATAAAAACATATATTCGTTTTCACTAACTTTCAATATCTTTTTTTAAATGTCTCTTTTTCAACTTTGTAGGAGTGCGTTGAGATTAAGGTTATTTTTGAAGACGAATCAAGTTATCCTATAAAAACAAATGAGTTAAGCCGCTTAAGTTATCTTAAGTTGGAGTGAGCTAAATTTTATCTTTAACTATATTTTATAATATTTAAAAAAAAAGTAACTTCACGCCTGTAATCCCCGAAGAGGTAGGCAGAGGAGTATAATACTACACTCCCACGTTTCACCAGTTACTTTTAGGACCCATTATGGAGTAGGTGGTGCGCCTATTGCCATATATCGGGCACTTAATCCAGACTCCGAGCCACTACTAGAAAATCTAAACCTAAATTAGAAAAATCTAATAGTACTCGACCCATGAATCGAACCAGGACCTCTCGATCGGCAGTCGCGCTCACAACCACTCGACCAACGATATTTTATATTATATATTATTTCTTCATCTTAACACACCGATGATCCGTGTGGGGATATTATAACCAAGCCTAGCCTACATGAACAATTAAAAAATCTTTTTGACAAATATTATCCAGTTTGATTCTAGATAATTAAATGTGTGTATCTTTTTGTCAGTAACACCTGTAACGTTTGGAGTTGTAATGTGAGGCTATGAGTGTGTTTTCATATCATTATAAGTTTGTAAACAAATTACAAAATAGCAAAATATGAGTCAGGCAGCCCACTTTAATTATCAAACATACATATAATACTAATGTCTCCGTTATATATACTAAATATTTATACAATCACTTAAACATAACGACTGCCTCGTTGGTCGTGTTGGTTGGAAGACTGCCGATCGAGAGGTCCTGGGTTTGGTTCCCGGGTAGGGTACCATTAGATTTTTCTTATTTATATTTTATAGTAGGGCCTCGGAATCTGGATTTATGCCCGATATTTGACAATAGGCTCAACACCTACTCCACAATGGGAAGTAAAACGTAACTGGTGAAACTTGAAAGTGTAGTTACTATACTACACTCCTCTGCCTATCTCTTCGGGGATTACAGGCGTGATGTTACGTTTGTTACGTTTAAACAACCAGTTCATAAATTCACTAGGGAGTGTACTATTCTTTTCTGCCTACATCTTCGGAGATAACAGGCGTGATAATTTATTCGTTCCTTTTATTTTATACATTAGTTTCTTCCGTCGCCCAGAGGACATACAAGTGGAACAATGTATCAGACAATTTCGTCGCGATCGTTCTGTACTTTGTATAATATTATATAAATAATTCGAGGAAGCAATATCCACAAGAACGATGCATTCTATTACGACCTTTAAAACTTGAGAGTCAGAAGTCTCCTAAGCCGGATGCGATGGAAGAGAGCAATGAATGTAGAAGAAGTACGGCAAGTCTGTAAATATAGAGAAATTTCACACTGGTGCACTGTCTACCCTTTAAGGGACCAGACCTGATGATGTTATTATAAAAATTATAACTGTATAAAATTTAATTCATAACTTTTTTAAACCTTCAAATGTAAGTTTTAACTCTTTTAAAGCATCCACATTAATCGTGTTGCTTCTCTAAATTTCAATAACGATCTCAAAACTTCTAAACTGGCTCAAATCGCGGCAAAAACGTTCACACAAAGCTCCACTGCGCTAGTGCCACATCTTCTTTTATTAACCTAATTGCTTCTAAGTAACAATGAGACAGTGTTAGCTGCCTGCATTACTACAGCACACACGAACATATTCCATATTGCGAGGAGCTTTTATGTGTTGAAGATTTGTAAGAGTCTTTCTATTTCCACGGCGAATTCATTACCGGTGCATAATGTTCTACACGGAAGCGTAGAACAAAAGATTAGTGCTAATTATTACTTGGTCGCATTTGAAGTCATAAATGATCATTTGACCGACCACGGAACATCAGGTAACGAGTGAATGAATGAATAAACGAATGAGAAGGAATGAAGAGTGAATTAAGGGTGAATAAAGAATGAATGAATAAATGAATGAAGTACGAATGAAGAATGAATGAAGAATGAATGAATAAATGAATGAAGGACGAATGAAGAATGAATTAAGAAATGAAGAATGAACGAATCAAGCAATTGAGAATGAAGGAAGAAATCAGGAATGAAAAATGAATTAAGAAATTAAGAATATATGAATGAAAAGTACATACATACCTTTACGTTAGGTCAATTACGCCGTAGACAAAAAGCACCAAGTGCCAAATATCTTTATCTTTACAGACTTGCTGTGCTTCTTCTACATTCATCAATAAACAAACAGATAAATGAATGAAGAATAAAGGAGTCAATGAACAGAAAATGAATTGAAATTACATTTTCATAAGTTGAAATGAAACTGAATAGTTTCTATGTCACCGAAATACCCACGAACAATTTAACAGACATAATTTATTTTATTTGACGTTGTAGTGTAACCCCACTGCATTTTAATTTATGCAGCTGCCGACATGCAGCACGCAACCGCCATCTGTTGAATTAGTATTTGTATGTTGTAGTCAGTGAAAATTACATTTGCATAGTTTTAACGGCATACGAGAATGCAACATGTAATTTTTCTTCACTTTACTACTATTCATATATTTATTAGGGAAAATTAGGCCAAAGCTTAATTGCAAGATGCATAAAATACCTTTTTTCTCTGATTAATGACAAAATTAAAGTGCAGTGTTACTACAAAGCAATACGTAACTAAGTAGATTTCAAATATGCACTTCTGTCGTAGTCAGAAAATATTCGTCAAACCTTGTCGTTAAACCGATCGACAATCAATCTATAACTTTCACTAAAGCAGCATAGGAGAGTAAGTTCCAGGCTTCTCCAAGGAGAAATCTGTACTTGGAAGTAGGAAATCACTTGATAATCAACCATATAAGATCACTACTACTTTCATACTATACGAGTCACTATAGTATACTAAAAAAGTAAAAAAAGTAACATCACGCCTGTAACCCCCGAAGAGGTAGGCAAAGGAGTGTAGTACTACACTCCCACTTTTACCAGTTACTTTATAGGTCCCGTTATGTAGTAGGTGGTGCGCCTATTGCCATATATTGGGGCACAAATCCAGACTCCGAGCCACTACTACAAAATCTACATTACAAAAATTTAATAGTACTCGACCCGGGAATCGAACCCAGAACCTCTCGTGATAGTACACTGTACGATGTTAATTTATCACTGGAAACCAGTATATAATATCAGGAACATAGAAGATAGTTCTTAAAACAATCAAAAATACGTTACACAAATAGACTAAGTTGTAAAAGTATGTATGCAATTTTACCTTTGATGGCCAACAAACAAACAACAAACAGTATCTACACAGAACAAACAAAAGTACTTGTACCTCATATGTATACAATTTCTGTATCGACATGCAAAGAAATGTTGGACATGTGTAGCGTTTTCTATCTGTTATTTTAAAATGAATTAAAAGTTATTCAATATCAGAACAAAAAATGTAGGGAAGAATTTAACGGCAATGCGTCGTGACGTAAACTTTTTCACAGATTTCTGGAATAGAGCGGAATTCGCCATTCTTTCTATTTTCTCATTCGACCACTTTTGTTGTTGTGTAAAGTTTGACAGCTATTTTATTACTTTTGGCGAGCACAAAAAGTTTAATTCAGAAGCGAGCGAAAAGTTCTGGAGAAAGTATGCAATTTTTACTAAATCGGCATTCTTCCAGATTTACAAATTTCACTAAACTTTCGTCTGCTTATGTTCATGTTTCAGTTTTGTCCTTAAAGTATATAAATCTCGTTTCAACATCGAGCACGGTATAATTAATAATGTTTGAAACAGAATAAAATATGTATATATGTGAAAAGAAAAAAATGGTGTTATAAAATTCATTAAACATGGAGTCTTTGTATGCGAATAAATATCATTAATGAAGATATGTCTCTTTTTTAATAAACATTGTTACATATGGATAACGAAGAGCAAGAGATAATTTGTAGCACAGGTAGACCGTAGCGCTCGCGTCGTAGCGATCTCAGCGTAGCACGTAGCGCTAACCATACTTCACACAGCGTTGACGTCACACGCGGTGTTACACCCAATTTCTATTACGAAACATCCGAATCAGCAGACTATACACTACATACACTTGCTACGGTAATATTACTAAGTTTCAATCATTACTACAAGCCGATGAATTCTGAGAAACAAATTATAATTATAGCCGATGAATTCTGAGAAACAAATTGGAATTTTGTTAAGCGAATACACGCACGGTGTTATGATAATTATGGACATTGTTTTAGTAGCAATAATTTACATACGCGGATAATCAATGATAAATTATATTAAAATCATTACTATAATATATTCGCGCCAGGTGTCCCATGGGGTAGAAAGAGAGCACCGAGTGCCAAATATCTCGTATCTTTTACATATCTCATGTGCTTCTTCTATATGTATCATTTTCTTCATTACTTCATTAGTTTATTGAAATTATAAATGTAATAAATACTGAAAATACAAAGAAGCATAAGCCTGTCTATAATTAATTTAGTATTTCGTTTAATTAAAACGTTAAATTTGTAAAGCTTTATAAAGTTTATATATATCGTTCTATATATTTTTTCTACGTTCTAAGTTCTACGTTCTACGTTACGTTCTAAGTAAGAGATGTTTTAGAGTTAATAATTAAAAGTAACTTTAAAAAAAAGTAACTTCACGCCTGTAATCCCCGAAGAGGTAGGCAGAGAATGTTTTAGAGTTAATTATTAATATGATATAATGTCAAAAAAACAATATAAATTAATAACAGATGGCTTTCGACGGGTGTTTAAAGGACGGTAGGTTTTTTCCGATTTTTGAAGAATAGTAGGTTTTCGACATTCAGTACTTAACGTATGTGAAATGAAACATAGTATCTCTAACTCTTTCTATATATGAAGTGACATTACTTGACTTAAAATAATGAATAGTTTGATTTCATTAACGTCAAGGTAATTGATAGCGTCTGAATTAATTGGGCTTTCAGCTGTTTTCGGACCGGGAATTAGTCCGTAAATTAATCAAGGCATCGAACTAATCACAATGTCTGATATAGATGATGCAATGATAATTATAGTTTAGTTGTATCGGTTCAGGTTTTGTTTATTTTTATGATATGATACTATTAACTCTTTTGTCATAATGATTTTTACTCAAATGTCATCATAATAATATGCTAAAAAGTTAACACAATTTCCATCAGTAAAGGAACCGTATGAAACGTACGTTGGATTTTATTTGTTTTCGCTCTTCAATAAGTTTTTTGCTCTATTGTCATATGATTTTTACACAAATGTTATAACGCATATACAAAAGAGTTGAAGCTTTGTCCACAAGTAACAGACCATACGCACATCTAAAAGGAATCCATATGTTTATTTACTTTCGCGACGCGGCTCGCATATGTTATATTATCTAACGATTTCTTTGTTATTATGAATTTTTGAATTAACATATCTTCCGTCTGAAAGGGTTGAAATCAATGTTAAATCAAAGAAAACTTCTACGTACCGTTAAGTATATTTCGGTGTAGAGATGTATTTTTAAAAAGATTTCGGTTGTAATTGTACATATATTAAAAAGGTTAAGGGGCCACATTGACAAATTTAATATATTCAATTTAACAAGAACTATTTTAATTTAATTTTGAGTCCAAACCCGAAAAAAACAAGATTATTCTTAGTTTCATTTTATCATGTTTACTTTGGAAACTTAATACTTATGTATGTAGTATTTAAATAAGATGATAATGTGATTTCTACACTTATGGATTTGATAGCAATGCTCAAGGCGAACAGATTTTGTTTGTCCTCAGTCCTATTAACAAGAACAAAGCAGACGAAATGGGCAATCGATCGGAAGCCCTCCCGCGAATATCCTGTTTTGAATAACAGGATGAACCGCACGCGTACAGCGAACAGAGGGAGTTATTATTGTGCGGCGCGAGGAATTCAATATCGCACAAATGTAATGGGTTCTTTAAAAAAACACGATACGTTAGAACATCTCAGAGCTCTTTAACGATTCAAGTCATCTTTCCTCGCAGTGTCAACATGTATGTGTTTCCTATTCGCACAGAACCAGAGTATAAGAGTGAGTTTATATACAGGTACTACTATCTAGAAAGCGGGTATATATTTGTTTTATGTAGATACAACGCAGTGAGATAATTGGAACGGTGCTAGAACGCAATTACATCATCATTGCTTACTTCATCATTATAATAGTCAACTCTATTAATACGAGTATAAACATTACCATTCGGTTTCCTAGAAGAGATTAGACGATGCTAACTCGAATTTTAAAGCATCTGAACATCACGAGAGCTCGAAAAGACTCACACCACCGCATTCACAATGACGCTTACAATTTAATAAAGTTTTGAAGTTACTGTTGTTTAGAACAATGTCTTTACGGATTTACAAATATCAAAACATCGTGATTTAAAACTTTAAACTAAGATTTATAGTTATATATATATATATAGTTATATAGTTACATAACGCGAACTGAGGCAGGCTTCTGCGTACACGTTCTGCATAGTGTTAAATAATTCGTTACAAATACTAGGCTTCGCCGTCTCGGAATGTCTGCGCTCCGTAGAACCGCTTCAGAATTGGCTAAGCTTGCGTCGACCACTAAATGTTAGTTGCCGTGGCTACAGTATCCAATGGAAGATTAAGCGGTACTATACAGTATCAATATATACGCGAATACAGAATATCAATAGCTTTGAGCTATTGATGCGGTATCCCTGCATATACTTATAAAGAACCTGACGTGTTGGTAACAAAAAACAAAGAAACATTACGAATGTAATCCCCGAAGTGGCAGGCAGAGGAGTGTAGTACTACACTCCAACGTTTCACCTGTTAGTCTTAGGTTCTATTATGGAGGTGGTGAGCCTATTGCCATATCGCACAAATCCAGACTCTAAGACACTACTAGAAAATCTAAATTAGAAAAATCCAATAGCACACGAACCGGGAGTTGCCCTCAGGACCTCTCGACCGGTAGTCGCGCTTACAACCAATATCACCAATCCCGGCCAGAAACAATTGTGGTTTCGCTATAATATTAAATTCAAAGGCGGTATATGAATATGTACGTGTAAATAAAATATGAAGATTACACCTCTACTAGTCAAAACTTCGAGGCATTTAACGAAAGTTAACTAAAATCCATTGCATTTTTTAAGAATTATGCACTTGGCGGCACGCAATTGCCAACTGTTGCCAATGAAAACAGCATTGCAAAGGTTTCACGGAACGTTGCGTGGAAATATGTAGTTTTTATTCCGTGAGTGCAAAACATTGCCGAGACAATTTGTAACATTTGTGAGCTGTACTCAAGCACTTACAACAACCGCTGTTCTGTTTCCTTTATGTCACAAAGTTGCAATTATACCAACAAACCAATATATCCATTTTGAAACGATTGCTTGTAGTGTACATGTCAGTACAAAGGAAAAATAACCAAGTTACAAAATTTACTTATTAAATACATGTATATCTTCACGCCATACCTCTCACAAGGTAGGCAGAGAGCAACGATTTCCAAACATCTCTATCTCTGCAGTGCTTCTCCTGCGTTTACTACCTTTTCATACGTGCACAATGGTTTTGGAGGCAGACTCCCCTATCAGTCAAGATCCCGCCTATTTACATATCAATTTTTCCTATTTCATGGTGGGATGTGTAGCATAAGAGGTAAATCTTGGGAGTGTTCTACACTCTTCTGTCTACCCCTTCGGGGAAATACAGGAAAACGTTGTTTTTATGTGACTTATTCAGTTGCCTAGTTCTTTAGAACTCAGCTCATCACTGAGGATTCTAAATACAAATATTGGCACGCCTGGGATTAGTCTTGACAAAATAATGTGCGTTTTAAAAATAAATATGACTTTCGTGACGGTAGAGGAAAATATATTAAGAGAACCTGTACACTGAACGCATATTTGGTCCGCGAAGAAAAATATCGTAAGGTAACTGGTACACTCTGCGCACATTTGATCCTTGTGGTAGATTATGGCATTAACCCTTCTCATTCATGAAGACGACAGTGTTTTTTTAGATACTCTTACCTTATAATGATAAACATAACGTAACATCAGGCCTGTAATCCCCTAAGAGGTATGCAGAGAAATGTAGTACTACACTCCCACGTTTAACCAATTACGTAAGTGGTGAGCCTATAGCCATATATCGGACACAAATCCAGACTCCGAGCCACTACT
>DWEO01000106.1:0-11898 GCA_018245995.1 Pyrrhopyge telassa croceimargo
TAATGTTGTATAAGAAAGACAATTACCTCATTTACTTGATTTTTCATGGCGGTCGAAAACTAATTATTTATTATTATCGAATAACTAATAATTAATGTTATGTCGAAATAGAATTAAAGTTTGAGTACTATTTCAATTATTTCTGTAAATCTTATGTATTGCCAATAGCTTTAGTATCCTACAAAATGAGTTTTTATACCGGTAATATCACATTTTAATGTTTGGAAATATTTGGCAATATTCATTAACCTTTATTTGTGTCCAATTAAATTGGTAAAGAACGAGTTACCTTAAATAATAATAGAGAAATCAGAGGTCTGGAGTGGTGAACGCAGCTCGGCAAACGTAGTGTAGGATGCCCTCCGGACAAGTGGGAGGACGATCTGCGAAAGGCTGCCGGCAGAAGCTGGATGCGGCAAGCCGAGAACAGGGCGCAATGGCGCTCTTTGTTTGAGGCCTAGGTCCAGCAGTGGACTGAGATAGGCTGATGATGATGATGATAATTAAATCAAAAAGTATAATTACAGGCACTCCTGTTTACCTAATGCTTTTCTTAGAGTCCATTATGATAAATAATTACGTGACACATAAGTGCGTGGTTGTTATATAAATATTCATCACCTTCGGGATTTCGGTAAAAGTTATCGCATATATATGCATATATATATATGCATTATATATGTTCCAGGGTCCTCCACTGAATGTTCCAAGCCAACCGTGTGCACAGGATGCAAGGGTGACGCAGTTCCCTGTTTTCGATGATTCTTCTTACAGCGCGGACAGCGGGGGTGGCAGCAAACATGCTAATATAAATGAATATTCTGCGAGAAACGTGACTCCGTCGGAGGCTAATGTGCAGCCAGTACGCGAACGCTTTTTTGAGCAGCGAGAATCGCGACCAAGCCCACCCGAGGAGAAGCGGCCACCAGTTGTGCCGTTGCCTGCATTTCAACAAGCTTTCGGATCTACTGAAATCGGGAAGTTCGCCGAAGCATTCAGTCGCGCGGAAGCTGTACACGACGCTGAAGACAGTTCAAACGACAACTACGTTTACGACACATTCCAGGATTGGGATGGACCTCCAGATCTGCAATGGTCCGCGCAACCCGTTTCACGGGAAATCAAATGCGAAGACAACTATTAATGCTGTCCTCGCACTAGTGCTAATTCGGGACGCTCGCGTCTCTTAGCTAATTTAGAGAATATTTAGTTTCACCACCACGTTGCCAAAAATGATTAGCTTGATATCGTGAAGGTGACTCGATATCATAGAACTAGGATGTGATACAAAAATTTTTAACGTGTTCGAAAATGAATCGGCTCGAGATATAGTGGTGTGACTTTAATTCGTATACATGTTATATATGATATATATTATTATTATTATTATAGTAGCATATTAGTTAGTTTATTCCCTTTGACTAGTTTTAGACAAACCTTGAAAAGTCAAAAATATACTTGATGACACTATGGGGAAAGTGGGAATATTAGGTAGGTACTGCAAAGATTAAAAAACAAAGATTCCATGTGCCTTTAAATCGGAGAACCCGGCCGCTACTCGCGCGGCGTCCCCCGCCCCGCTCCTCGACGTCAGGAATATATCATCTTATAACAATAGAAATTATAGGGACCAACGTTTAGACATATATACAAGACCCTGTTGCGTAAGCAGACTGTTCGCATTATCCTCCACGAAACTTACAGAGGAACCTTGGACAGGGAGTAACGAAATTTGTAAGATCCGTAGTCAAATATTAATAATAACTGACACCAGATAAGTTATTTGTGACTAATGTCGAAAGCACTTATGATATTCTATTAGAAAAAAATGTTAGCAAGTTGAAAATTATAAGATAAAATTTGGCATACTATATTGTAAGAATCTTTTACATTTATCTTTTATATCAAAAATTGGATACTGTAAATAAGGAGTATACCATTTGTATCATATGTTAATCGCGATGACCGCAATTCCAATTCCTGGCTTCAGCTCAGTAGCTACTGGTACATTTGTTCGTACCTTGAAAAGCCTATTCACGAGTAGACACATCTATTAATTCTATTTTAAGGCAGACACAGAACGTCTTGGTCAGTGTAGCGTTGAGGCAACTTTGATTCACTGTCTAAAACTAAAATGCGTATAACATCGATGCTATTTTAACTATTATTAAATGTCAAAATATTGTTAAAAAAATTTGATATACCACTATAGCTTCGGCGATGCCTAGTTTTGGTATCGGTAATAAAATGTGTCAAGATGTGTTGCCCAAGTCTTGCGTGCCGAATCTAATCTACTATCCTTATCTAATATCTTTTTGTAGCTTTCTTTCATATATAATTTTGGATGGGGCCCTAAAGACGCCGCGCGGAATTTTATAATCTTTGACATTATTCTAAAGAAAAAATCATCTAATTATTATATTTAGGTAGTAAAATTTCATAATTTTTAAATGAGATTACTTATGAATAAAATTGCTTGATAAATAAATAATTAGGGGTCCAATAACATTAATGAACTGTTCGTCGAAACTTTAATTTGAAATTGAACAATACTTTAAAGCTTAAGTATCTCACTTTTTAATTCTGAACTAAACTTCACGACCCTTTAAACCGTGATGGACAGTAAAGCACCTTATGCGATTGATATTGGACCTGATCGGGCTTTTAAAGCGAAATTTTCAAAAAATGAAGTTCTCCATAGTAATAAATAACACTCGTAACGTAAACTCAACAACTTATGTAAATACCTGATCGATACTTATTTCATATCTTTTCGTTTTACAACCATGTTACAAATATGTAAGCTGGGTGATTATTAATTTCGCGTGATATTTACCTAATATTCACAATGAATTCTTTTTGCCAAACCGAGTATGCCTCTGGGATGAAAGTAATTGTCACTAAGCTCGAGTAAGTATAATATGTGAGTTTTTGGGAGTGCATTTAGACTTTCGTCAGTATAAAAGAACGTTTGATATTACAAGGTGTGAATTATAACAAAAACTTCCAGAAGTCTTCATTTTTTAGGGATTAATCATACGAGTGTTAGAATTTTTCATCTTCTTTCGATAAAGCCGTTTAATATTGGAGTGCCTTATGTAATTTAAATGATATGAAAATAGGTGAATGAATTTTATTCTAGTATAATTTGATGGAACACCATGTAGATAATATAGTTATTAAACTTCTTTAAAACCAAGTAATTCTTTGATTCGTAGATGTGATAAAAATCTGATTAAAAGTTATTTAACATTTACTTATACATGATGTAATGTATAATGCTGATGGCAAGTCGTCATGTGCGACCATCATTGTATTAATACAAAAAGAAAGTGTTTACAAATAATTATAGATTATTATATTAAGGTTAAGGTTTTGTTGAAAATATTATTCATTTTCTAATACCATTTCTATATGGTTGACGTTAATTTCAATTACGTTGTTGATTGAATTTATAAGATCTTAGATAATAGTCAAAATTGAAGTTTAGTCAAGTCTAATCACATTTATCTAATCTGTAATTGCATCGCTAAGTTAAAAACTTTTTACTTCATCTTCTTCCACGTTGATAGTTCGTAATTATGGGCGTAATTGATTTTATCTAGATAATTAAATTAGATTTGCTCCAGGAAAGATACAATTAATGCGTATAATTTCAACCTCAATAAGTAGTTGTTATCTAATACTGCCATTGTTTCAATCCGATGATATCTACGAGATTCCTTAATTGATATTTTTGGTTATCATTATATAGAGAAGAGTAGTCTGTGCCACATAATTTAATGTATATATAATATACATCTCCCTAGATAGTTCTATTGTTATTTATTTAAATATTAGGGTTTATAATTTATACTGTAGAGAGATGTACAGAGCGTAATTTTAAAATATAATACCTAAGTGTTTCACGTATAATAGAGCTTCCCGTTTGACTATCCTACAATTTTGTCTACCATCAGTTAGTATATGTATGAAACCCTTAGAAAAATACATAGAGGTCTTTCATTTGATCTTCACTGTAATAGGTAGGTATTTCTGGTGAATTTTTACGTCTGTACGATTACAAAACGAAAACATTTCACGAGTGTCACAAGAGTACAAAACTAAGAGAAGAAAGATACATATTAACTTATTTTTCAGTCTTTCGGCGTTCAACAGATAACAAGTAAAGGTATTGTAGATTAAACTTTGAATATTTGTTACGTAATGGCGGCGTTATATCTATATCTATTGTTATATATACAATTAAAAAACAACACCAAATAGTATTTGGATGCCTATTTTAAAATAATGAAGTAGAAATATTTTACGCATTAAAATGTACCGGCGAGTCAAAATGAAAAATACGTATCTAGCCGTTTGTAGCGTTGTAAATACCTTATCGTTTTGATTGATTGAACTACAGAACATTGTTTAATGAACAAATTAAATTGTAAAACATAGATTCCGACAACACTGAAATGTTTGGTTTATGAAATCGTTGTACGATTTAAATAAATACATTTTACCGAAAAGTGTCTTTCTTTACATTCATCCCTTTTGAGTACCTACTTATATCTTTTTCAGTGCAGTCTTGCCTTTTTTCAATTCCGCTTATATTTTGATAAAAGAAAATCCTTTAGCGGGTTCTAATGTCATATATTTAAAATGGCCTAATTCGTAGGTATGTATACCATCATGGGGTTACATTCTGATTTGGCAAGATATAAATATTGCCGAACGCCCTCCGGCCTCGCGGGATGACGATCTGCGAAAGGTTGCGGGCAGAAGCTGGATGCTGCAAGCCGAGGACAGGACGCGATGGCGCTCTTTAGGGGCCTATGTCCAGCAGTGGCTACTCTGCCTACCTCTTCTGGGATTATAGGCGTGATAATTATGTAATGCTTACGATGAAAAAGTAAGATTATCCATATTACCTTCTGACCCTATTACGATTAAAATATTTCGAGTAAGTTCACATCGTACCTACAGTCAAAGATTATGAAGTACTGTAATGACGAAAACATTTTCATATATATCGCATATGATAAGGTAATTGAAATGTTACTGTGTGTTAACCATTCAATCTTTTTGTGTAGTTCCTATAATGTGAGAATAAAATATTAACTTGCGGTACATTCAGAGAAAATGCCATTAACACTATGGGACAGTTAAGGAGGCACAGAAATAATAAAGACCAACGTTACATTTTATATTTATTCATAAGCAATAAAAAGTAATTTTCATGTTTCACAAAATTGAACTTATTAATACTTAGGAAAACAATAGGAATTCATCAATTTATAAATTAGACTAACGTCGCTGGAAGCCACTAAAGGATACTAGACTTTGTAATCGAGCTAATTAGTAAAATGCAGGCAAACTACAGGAACGAGTTGCGCGCGGAACTTGTGGCTAATGTCGTGAGAACTTCCATTTTAAAACATTTAAAGGCACTTTTTTAGGCTCTCAGAGGTCATTATTTCCTAGTCAAAAAGTTCGATGATTGTACACTTCGCTACAAAAAGTGCCTCTTTCATTTTGGATTGACAGATTTGAGAGAAAATCACTAAGCAGTCTGTGTATTTTCAAAATTATAACGCTGCAAGGAACGTCTTCCATTTTTATGATAGACTTGTTTTGGGATCGGTATTAACAACGCAATACACCACAATCGTTCTAATAGTTTGCCATAAACGTACTGTTTACTAATTACTGTTCATAGGAAATTTATCACACATACCATACTATAATACATTGATACAACTCAATTGAAAACGAACAAAGTGGCAAATTATACAAAGTCAAATTATAAAAGTACAATACTTATTATAACATTAGTTACCTTCGTATTTTACTTCAATAAGTCTTTCTAAATATTCATTCATTTTCCTACATTACTTTTCAAATGTCATTGAAGTATGAAATACAATCGCAATTAATGAGCTCATTCTTCATTACATTTTTCACTCATATTTGTTTATTCATTTTATTAATTATATTTTCTTAGTATAACAATATCTATAAATCGATTGTATAAGTTCGTAATTATTAAATTCGAATATTTTAACATATGTATATTAATAAACATGTTTTATTTCAATAAATCACGAAATAATTTTAAACGATATATAAAAATTCAAAATATAAATGCAATGGGTATGTTTGTTCGAATAATAATAAATAATAGCTACATATTATTATTATTACATTCATATTCCAGATTACTGTAAAGTAATTTAAACACGTATAGTTACTTGAAACCACGACAAACCGTTCGATTATTGTAAGAATCCATTCCGCAGATGATATGTTACAATACGAATATTTTTTTTTGTCTTCTGATGATATCGCTGTACATTCTATGCTGTATTAACAAAATAACACTAGTAACATAATCTTCTATTACATTCGTACTACTGTAATCCTTAAACGTATCTGACAAGCTAAAAAACCATGAATAAAGTCCTTTCGCAAATGAAAAAGATGAAGTGATGCTTTATAAATCTCCGACATTAAATTAAATTGCAAATCATTATAATTCGATTCTATGAATATGTATAGTAATAGATGTTGCCAGTCCAATTTTTAGGAGTTTTTAGAAGGCAAGAGAAGTATGGAAGCTAAATATTCGAGCATTAATAAAACATGCTTGAGCAGGTGAAGTTTTATCGTGGTTTCAAACAAGTTTCTCATAATTTAATATCATATTTTAGCATTTGCATTAATTAAACAACCATAATATTACTATTTATCAACGGGTAAATTAAAACACAAGGATACATGTTTTACCATTTGCCTAACCTATGATAGAACTTTTGAATTTGATCACGAAGAGAAATTATTATCAAAACTACCTAGTGTACTTTTCCATAGGGTAAGTGCATTTTGAACTATAGGTTAGTGAATCGCGTTGCCAATGTGACGAAAGTAATCGCAAGTAGAATACAGCTAACTACACTGACGATATATTATTTATTTATTTATCATATAAATTTTAACAGTGAGTAGTAACAAGCACAGGTATCGATTACATTATTCGTACCTAATTTTTGGCACTGGAGACCTTATAAAGAACCGGTTGGAAACTAACTTGTCGAAAATTTTAAATCATAAGAAATATTTCTCGAAAATAGGAAGAGATACCACTTAAACTTTTGGCTAATCGCATATTTAAGAAGTGATTCTCTATATCTTTATCTTAGATGAAAGTCTGCTCGGAAATTATAATTATATTTAAATTAATGTAATTAATTTAAATAAAGATATAGGTATATGTGATATCATGAAATTGTTTAAAACATTACTTTATGCTTATACAGAAAGCATATATATTACTAAACTTTATTAAACAGCTAGTAGCAATTCAGATGCAGAATACGGATTCAAAGTCACGAGCTCAGTGAATCCCATGAAAAATTATAAATAGTAAAACAAAATAATTTTATACGGAATGCTTAATATTTTTTAATTATTAAAATTATGTTTATTCGTTAACATGTTATGTACAATAAGCTGAGTTATTATATAACGGAAAAAACAAAGAATATTACAAGATGTATAAGCAGACTTCAAAAACGATTCAGATGTAGAAAAGCATTTCTTCAATAATATTATTGCATGAAGTACGATTGCCGTATTGCTATTGCTTTCTATAATGATATTGTCATTATTTGTAGTTTTAAGATTCACTCATTTACGAATTGATGATGGCTCTAGTATAAATTAAACTTAATATGATCTAGCAAATATTTTTGTGATAGTCGTATTAATATCAATCGTATGTGAAACTACAGTGGTGCAACGTTGCACTATGTTATAATATTCGTTATTTTAAAATCCAATAGTCTTTACAATAATTTAATATTATCATATTTATGGGTAAGTATCTAAGAAATTTTTTTCGCTGATGTTTTCATACCTAAACCTCATTCCATACCACTTCCAGTCTTGTTTCTTAGGATAAAATAAATTGGAACATACTGACATAAATTGAAATAAATGCAGTTCAAACACACGTTAGTGAAGAATTTGAGCACTCGACGAAAATGAAAGTCAGCCAGCAATATTTTTCATCAACAAAATCGAGTCGAACTGTCAAAATGACATTAAAGATAATAACATAAAATTAGTATTAGAGTAAACTATGAAATTGTGGTTTAGCGGAATACAAACTCTCATGATGTTTCTCTTCTCGATATCACTGCATACCTTATCAAACTTTTTGGGACAAACTATTTTACAAAGGGTTAAATTTATGTGTTTAGCATACATAGCTTCAAACTTATAAGTAACCCCTCGCAAATTAGGGTCGACGCGAACTTGCCATTTTTTCATACATTTCTTTATAGAAAACACATAGTTTCTAGGTCAAATTTACAATCCATTATTTTTTTTCATGTATAATTTCATATCGTGGAAGAAATTTAATCAATACACATATAGAATTGCATCAATAATAACTATAATAGAATAGGCTTCTAATTACTTATTATATTGTATGATCGTGTTGCGGGGCCGCGAGCCCGTCCAATAGCTAAATGTTAATTGATTAATTGTTTTGGCACACAGACCTCACCTTTAACATTATCATTCGCTATCATCAAAATCAGCCAAGTTTCGTCTTTTCATGGGAAAATGCAAAAAAATCTACATCGTACGAATTATTGGGTTTTGTAGAATTAAACAAAAAAGGTAGGGGGTACGTAGAATTTACGCCATACGTTATAGAATGAGTACTAGATCCGTTAGCGCGATGCTCGGTTCTGAATAAAGGGCCCGCACGTTCATGTCCGGTCCTCGGCGGAGTACAGGAATTGAACGCGGAATTACAAGTACAATGCGCTATACGACTGTTGACAAAATATCGATATATCGAACATTGTATCAAAACGAAATATTGTTATTTATCTAACTAATGTCACTAGAATCCAAATCCGTTACAGGGGTGATGTTGTCTTTTTTTCACACTATTATTGCAAATATATCGATATTTTTTTCGATATATCAAACTTCGATATTGATATAATTAAAAATATCGATATATCGTAAATCAAATATCTCGATATTTTTTTCGATATATCAAACTCCGATGTTGATATATTTGAAAATATCGATACATCGTAAATCGCATATTTTGAGAGTATGAAGAGTGGTAAAGCGCGGGAACGGTGTGCGCGGCGCGGCTAGTGGCGGTGGTCGGGCGCGAGCGACTTGCGGCTGGCGGAGAGGTGCGGCGCGCGCGGCGCGGGGCGCTGCGAGCGCGGCAGCGTGGTGGGCGCGTCGCGCGGCTTCCACACGGGCGACCCTACAACACACCAAACACCGAACTCTTTCAGCGCGCGCCGCGGCGCCGCAAATTAGATAAATGACAAAAATTCAATTAAACAAATTAAATGGTGTTGCGTATTGATCCTATTCACGACTGAAATGAAATGTAACTCAAAGTAACTCACAGAGTAGTTTTGTTGAACCCGTTCATTGTATTGACGAATTCGTGATGCAACATGTCGCTATACTTGTTCAGCTTGAGGCGGAACGTTACCAGCCCCTGTTCGTAGAGCTGGTTGTGCTTCGCGACCCTAAGTTTGTTATTTGCGTAGATCTTCATTCGGTAGCATTCCGTTAAGGCGCTTTCGTATTGCTTCTGGTGTTGCAGCTGCGTAAAAACAAAACGACATTTATACAATAACCTACATTAAAAGACGTATCGCAATTTGCTGTGACATCAGATCGAAAAGACGTTGCGACACAAATGTCACTTAATTTAAAACTCTTAGAAGATACCTGAATTATTATAATTTACTCAACTTTGCATTTAAAATACCACCTCGTTGGTCGCAAGCGCGACTGCCTCAGTTTGACTGTTTCGTTGGTCCAGTGGTAGGGAGCGCGACTGCCGATCTAGAGGTTTTGGGTTCAAATCCCGGATCCGGTGCTATTGTATTTTTCTGACGTATCTAGCAGAATTTTCTAGTAGAGTCTCGGAGTCTGGATTTGTGCCAGGTGTATGGCAATAGAGTCACCACCATTACGTACCATTCCATAATGGGACGTAAACATAACTGGTTAAACGTGGAAGTGGTACTATACTTCTTTGCCTACTTCTTTGGGGATTACAGGCGTGATGTTACGTTTTTTTTTATTTAATATGATCGGCACTATCTTGAAAAATATTAACAGTAAACACTCATAATATTATATTATAGCTTTTTATGACATTGTTAGTATTTACTATTCTTGCGAAGGGGCGCAATGCAACAGTTGTTGCAGTCAGGGTCTAAGTACGGCTGCTCGATCCTGGCTCGTCAACCAGTCAAAAAGTTTGCTTTCTTGCAAATATCGCTTGAAGCGTCTATCCGGATAGACGTGGGCGACGTGGCACAGTTAAATCTCTTTCACTCTGTCCTATTTTAGTGCCTTTTTTTGTAAGTGAGCTCTGAGGCACATTCGATCTCAGTGCGAAATACAGTTTTGGATGTAACATAATTTTCTTATCATGCTTTTCGTAGGTATGTGTCCGGTTAGGCGACAGCGGGCACACATTAGCATACAATATTATGGAATGAATAAAACACTGTGCGTTAGTATAAATAGATAGCGGTAAAAATATACCTTGAACACCGTCCACTCCTCGCGGACGAGCTGTGTGAAGGAGACGGCGGAGGCGGCAACCACCAGACACAAAAACACGGGTATACCCTTCATCGTGACTTTTCTACAAAAACACACAATCTTTTGTTATCCTACCTAATATGCATACAATGGACTTTTAAGTATATACGCTTATATCATCTATTATATCCACATAAGAGGCACGAATTTTATGATAAAAAAATGCCATATAAATAGAAAAGAGATATGGTGCTGTAAAGTTTTTTAACATGATCCTGAGAGCATTAGTTCGTGTAAATATACTTGTAACTGTACTTTTAAGCGGTTTGCAAGAGTCTATAATTGACTTTGAATAAGACAGACTTTTACTAATAGTAGGTATTATAACAACAGTGATACTGGACTAATATATACTGAAGTGTTCAATTGCTGCAGTCCTATTGCTAATGAATACTAAATGTCCACGGATGCTAAATAATTTACTAGTCCTTTTAAGAACTACTTAACATTAACGGACACTAATAGCCCTTCTACAGACCTGGGCTCCTTAGCTGCTTTCTTTATTTAAAAAAAACAAGAGCAACACTATGCGCTAAAATTCCAAGATTATGGAAACATATTCCTATATAACAATTCACTGCACAAATTTCAAATTGCACACAAATATATTTTCTAAGTTCCATAGTCCTGTACAAATAAACAATTACATATTTCCTATTAACGAATGTAATGCTTTGATTGGAAAACAAACATTTTATCTTACCCATAGGCGTCACCAACAGTAATAATTGTTTCAATAACACATCAAGTCTGTAACACACATGTTGTCGTATATGTGAGGAGTGTAATAACTGTGTACTCCCGATTGCTTATAAAGGATTAATGACTAAAACCAATCAATAGGCAGGTCGAATGATGTAATTGAATAGTAATCAAATAAGTGGTCGTTCACTCTATATATGTCCATATTCCTCATCGTCACTTCGGATTATTCAAAACAAACACTGTAATGGGAAAATACTGAACGTATAAATTTCTCACTATATCCTACTAATCTACTCATACGAGTATATTATGTTAAATAACCAACATCATGACAGTGATTAAAACTTTGCTCTATCGAAAACCATTATGGATTTATTTTACAATCATGAGCGACCCTAATAACATAAAACGTAACATCACGCCTGTAATCCCCGAAAAGGTAGGCAGAGTAGTGTAATACTACACTCCCACGTTTCACCAGTTACTTTTAGGTCCCATTAAGGAGTAGGTAGTGAGCCTATTGCCATATATCGGGCACTA
>DWEO01000107.1:0-11893 GCA_018245995.1 Pyrrhopyge telassa croceimargo
CTTAATGTTTAGTTTAAATGTCTTCGTGTAGTATGTAAGGCAAATAAAACATGCGCGCTGGAGATGGCTCAAAAAATGTGATTTGCCCCCCCTAGCCCAGAACCTGGGTACGCCCATGTGTGTGCCGTATGCTTGGTATAGGTACAAAGGACCTAGAAGCTTTACAATTGTACAATCAACGTATCGCATTGAAAAATGACCTATATGTTGGACGCTTTAAAACCATCACAGTCCTCCAACAAAGTTTAACGATTGTTCTGAACGATAACAACAGGGGCCTACTGCTTAACGTGCTCTCCGAAATACAGGAATGTCAGAGGAATATTGCCACTAGTCATCTCTCCAAGCGTCCAGCGTAGTTACAGATCATTTACGATTTACAACCGCGCCAGAGCTGCAGCCGTTTTATATCATATTTGTAAATTTCATTTTTACTTTTTTATATATTATTTACATAGGTACATATCTTCAAACCATGTCTCTGACGGGGAAGGCAGAGAGAACCGAGTGCCAAATATACATAGTTGTAACGATAGAGTTTACGAACCTGCAGCGCTTCATCTATATTCAATACACTCTTCATACATGCACGTCGGTTTCGGAGACTTCTAAACTCCTCCATCAATAAAGAATTATATAATAAAATATATTATATAGTAACATCACGCTTGTAATCCCCGAAGAGGTAGGCAGAGGAGTGTATTACTACACTCCCACGTTTCACCACTTACTTTTTAGGTCCCATTATGGAGTAGGTGGTGAGCCTATTGCCATATATCGGGCACTTATCCAGCCTCTGGGCCACTACTAGAAAATCAATTAGAACAATCTAATAATACCCGATCCGGGGATCGAATCCAAGACCCTTTCGATCGGCAGTTGTTCTCGCAACCACTCGACCAACGAGGCAATCAATTAAATATTATTTAATTCTTATTTAAAAGTCCATATTTTCTTTGTCATATATTTTATAAATCAGGTAGAATTTGTTAACAAATATTAATTTTCGTGCTTTATCTCATCTATTAGATCATTAAAATGGTTTATTTTGTATTTCTACTTACGCCGCCTGTAATCGGCTTATGATTTTTTATAGCTGGACGTAATTATGTAGAATCTCAAATTAGCCTCGTTGCCTGGCGTAAGATTAAGATGAACCTCGGAATTTTAAGCTTTTCCTTACAGTCTATTTACTGAAAAGGTATTGTTAACAAAAACAAACAATATACAGCGCATTGTATTATAACTTTATTGACAATTACAATAATAAATAAATTATTGTCGAAACACAAACTATCTATAAGAAACACAAAAAAAAACTTTATCACAGCTATAAAAAAAACTTATAAATTATCAATATGTAATATAAGCAATAATAATAATAATAAGTAAGGCAATAAAGCGAACATAGTAATGAGACCAATAAATATAACGAATGTATGGCAGGCGCCTTCTTTTCAGTTAATTTGATGTTGAGCTTTCGCGATTAGACGATGTGTTATGTCGAGACCGAACATTGCGAATAAAACAAAAATAAAATAAATCAATTTTAAATACAACACATCAATAGAAGTCGGAGCCAGAAACGCGAACAGTATTCGGCCTAGGTTATAATAAGAATCTTCTAGGTTCTAAAGGTATGGATTAGGTTTAAATCTACCTATATAAATAACAATGAATCGCTAAAAGTGTTGCTAAGCGCGAAACTCGAGAACGGCTGAAACGATTTGGCTGATTTTTTTCTTGTGTTTGAGTCTAAGGAAGGATCTTATGGGGAGAAAAAACGTAAAATTACGAGAAAAATAGTAAAAACAATTTTCTTTTCCTATACAAACCACTCTATCCCCAGCTTCCAAACATTTGACGTCAATCAAAACAAAACAAAGGCACGTGAGTATTATCTTTAGTATGCTTTCAAATGGATTAGAGGTTGATTGTCATTAATGAAAATGATATAACGAGTTTCCTCATATTTATTTTATGATCATTTTTACTGTGTAATTAGCATTTGCCCGCGGCTTCGCTCGTGCCAAGTCGATGTTACAATACATTCCATTAGATTATTTATATGTTTTCTGAACCGACGCATTCCCATACAAACTTTCAACCCTTATTTAACCCCCTTCGGAAACGAATTTTCGAACTCCAATAATCACAAGTGTTTTAATGATCTAGATCATGAAGTTATTTTAGATGTAAACCTACTAAAGTAACTGATTATTTTTTCAATCTTTCAACCTTCTTCTTTACATCCTTCTGAATATAATTTCCGAAAATCTACAAAACACATTTTTTATTAAACACACATTTACTCCCTTCTGAATAGAATATCCGAAAATCTACAAACATTTTTTTTTCATTACAAAGCATATGTATAATAAAGTAGGTACACAATAATTTTATAGTTTATTTAGTATTACTACTACACAAAGGTAGTAAAAGCTACTAACAAGATTAATTATTTAATTATTTATAGTAAATATATAATTATATAGTATAGGGTATATACCTTACTGAGTAGTTAGTAACCAATATAGGTAACGGTAAATTTATATTTTTTGAAATTTTTGCAGACTACCCTTGCGAAGTCGGGGCGGGCCGCTAGTTAGGAATAAAAATCGAAACACAAGTAATGTCCACTAAGGAATAAATTTAGCAGTAAACAAAACGTGATCGCGATGCTCTGATTAAACGAAGACAAACACAGTATTGCATTGCTGTGATGGATAATTGAAACGGGTTTTGGATTATGTACATAACATGGCCAGTCCATTTAATTTTGTCTGTCTCTTGTTTCAGTATAACAATTTACATACTGATGTTAGGAAACCTTACTACGCAGTAGGTACAAAGCAAAGGCGGATTGTACATTAAAAATAAACTCTACAGCCAGACTGTTAATTTAATGGTCTCAGTATTCAAATAGTAAAATAATAAGCGCTTTAAATGCACACAACACATAACACTTAACATATAAATACATAGCATATTTTCATCGAAATCTCAAAGTTCTTAGTAAATCATATTTAACAAAGTCACTTCTAAGCGTATGTACATTCTATAACACTTTCCTTTTACATGTCGTTTGAATGTTTGTATAAATTGCATTGTTTACTTAAAATTACTATTTAATTTTATGCTTTACGATAACCAAAGGAGTAAAACAGAAGCATTACATTGACTTAAAGAAATATTGTTATCCTACGAATTATTAAACAAAGCCTAAGCGTGGCTGTACTTATAATAATAGCATCTCTTTATCTGTATTATGTACCCCCTCTAATCTGTAAATATTGATTTTACAGACATAGTTCTTTTATAAGCTTCTTTAAGAATTACAGCCAAGCGAAATAACACATGTATGAAAACTTTCCGCAATGCAAAATATATCTAAATACAAATTTGATAACGAAGTACAACAAGTAATATGTATATAGGTATATCAGTAATGTCTAACACGCTATACTTAGTTCAATTAACACGAATCAATAAGACCCAACATAGTATATACAGATTGAGAATTTATAGAGACAGAGTCGATGATAATTTATTCAAGAAAATCATACAAGCGGTACACTTAAAAGTGTGGAAATTAGTACTCGAAAATTACTGCACGCACTGGAAGTTGCGATGTTAATGACGTCATACATTTTATTCTATTAAGTAACCTTAGTAAGTACTAGCCTTTTGTTACACATATATGCCCTGAATATTTTTTTTATGTTTATTAGTTCCCTTTTAGGTTCATAATGACGAAGAGTAAAGTGCAAGTACTTTGTGTGAATTATCCAAATTACAAAGGAATTTCGCAAATGTTATCACCAAATATATTACAAGAAAAAACGTAACATCACGTCTGTCATCCCTGAACAGGTAGGCAGAGGACCGTACTACACTCCTACGTTTCACCACTTACGTTTATTATGGAATAAGCCTTAAGCCTACTGAATAACACCGGGAACAAATCTACTCTCCGTACCACTACTAGAAATTTTAAGCAGATGTTACATCGCATCACGCCTGTAATCCCCGAAGAGGTAGGTAGAGGAGTGTATTACTACACTCCCATTTTTCACCAGTAACGTTTAGGTCAAATTATGGAGTAGGTGGTGAGTAAGCAGAAATTCTGTTAGAAAAATCCTGTAGTAGTAATCGACTCGAAATTTGAACCCAGGACCCTCAACCGTCACTCGCGCTTGCGACTACTCTAACGACGAGGCAGTCAGATATATTAGAAGCATCTATTCTTTGTCTCAGTTTTTTACTAATTGTAAACTCCTTTTAAATTCAGGGATTGTTGTTGTAAATATTAGTGGGCCATACTGCGTTTACTCTTTGTTAGAATAGTTTTAAATGAAAACAATTAAAAGTCATTCAAGTACATCTTTATCGACTGTTTAACTTTTTTTTTCATTTCTGTATTTTCACAGTGGGTATATTTAAGTACCAAATATAACTATAATACATACATTGAACTATCATTGCGTTTATAACTTTATTTTTTGTCCGATCCCATATATTCTCACTACAAAGTGAAATGTTTTATTCCGAATAAAAAATATTACAGAAACTTGTCATGAAACGACAATAAAACAATATTATCCTTAATCATCGAAATAAATAAAGTACGAGTACTTGCTTACGTGTTAACGCATTTATCGGAGATATTACATCAATGAACTTTACAATGTATATATTCGTGTATTAGTTATTTTATTTAGAAATAAAAATATTTTTACAATTTTTGGGACATAACTAGGTATTTTATTAACAAACAATAATAACATTGTGCATACATAACAGTTCCACAGTATAGGTACAATAAACAGTAACTATATTCTATTAAATAAATCAAACAGAATGGTATATATATTTAACATCATTATAAATATTATAATAATAATGACGTATGGACATTTTACTTAAAAATAAAGGCACAGACGCACGCACAGTTATGAAACTCAAAGTAAGTACGTAATAATATAGAAAGACGCATCGCATTTTGCAACACAAAATTTTTGGTTTGGATACTCGCAAGTTATTCGCAACTTAGCAAGGAATTAGCTTCTAAAGACAACTTTGCAATTAATGCAATGTGATATGTCACACTTACCGTGAATTACTCGAGCCTTTTCCTAATGTCATCGCATTCGCGTCTTCATTCTACGATTACAGAGAACTAAATGAGAATAGGTTTCAATTTTTATATTTTTTGGAATGCGAAGTCATTCCATTTAATTAATCTGAATAACATAAATAATGTATATTAACCTTCAGAAACATGAGAAGAATGCTCTTTCACAAAAATTATAGACCAGTTCGACCAATACATGTGAATGCCTCTGGGATTCAGATTTCGGTGGGCTGAGGTCTCCGGTTGTGTGTCCTCATATGACGGGTGATCATGTCCCGGCGGCAAGCGGCGTAAGGGCATGAGGGGCAACGATACGGCTTTTCTCCAGTGTGAGTGCGTTGGTGGGTCGCCAAATGGTCTGAACGTGAGAATACTTGTCCACAGGCAGAGCATGAGTATGGTTTTAACCCGCTGTGCAGGCGAGCATGACGCGTCAGCATGTCGGAACGAGCGAAACGGCGATGACATATTTCACATTCGTATGCTCGAGTCGCTTCAGATGCACGGTCGCGATGTCGAGAAGCAATGTGTTTAGCCAAGCGGTCTTGCAATGCGAACGTTTGCCCGCATGTTTCACAACTGAAACCAGAGGACTCGGTTGTAGCTTTCTGTGTCTCGCTCTTAATGGAAAGATCCAACGGTACATCTTCCGGCGCTTTGGACTCATAGCAGGGCTCTACCATAAGCCAGTTTGGGACAGGGTAGTGATTATTATTCTGAATCTGCACCGCCAGTTTGTCTAGGAGCCGTGAAAGACGTCGCCGCTTGAGCAAATATCTCGGGCTGCGAGTCAAGGACGATACTTCTGCCATGCTACCCAAAAAGTCGTAGTTGCCCTCCCCAAGCGCAGCGGGCGCCAACTGACCACACCAACCTGAAAAGAAAACATACAAATGAATATATTAGAAACCGCTGCTTGCAACTGTTTGGCCATATCACCTGCAAAAATTTTAAATACTAGCGATTTCTGGTTAGAAAATACGTACTTATTGGCAAACGACCTGAGATAAATTATAAAAATGCTTCCACAACGTGCTGTTCAAGTGTCAACCTAAAATATTCTGTGTTACGGTGATATGTATGAAACATGTTTTAGGTGGCAGGTGACCCTCGGCTTTTATTTATCTTTTGGGCACTGAGATGGCAAAACTGACTAATACGATAATAGCGATCGTTGCACCTTGGGCGCATCTGTTCACAGACCACCGATGGGCGAACCTTATCCTTACATTACCATTGGTAAGTTAGAAAAACATATGAGCCAATGAGCAGTCTTCTTTGTCACACAAAAGGTATCCCCTAAAGTTATGGTACCTCGATGTACCGGTATTGGAATTCTAATTTTTTTTGTGACGTTTTACTCAACTATGGCAAACAGGTAAGACGAAAAGGCGTAGGTACTGAATGTCTTTTATTGTTTGCTTTTTGAATGAATGATTTCCAATTGCGATGAAATCCTATACGCATCGTTATTTTAGGTAAGTCTTGGACGGTGATTGGTTGAGAACGTTGGGTATTTATCTTTTAATATATGGAGGTCCTTTCATGTAATATAGATAAATAAGAACTGGTAAATAATGTTTTATTCATCCTAAATGTTGCTCCGACAAAGATGGTATTTAGTTATTTCATGATAAAAGTTACGACGCCCAATTTTAAACCAAGAATTAAAATGATTGCAAAATAATTAATTTGAATACTATTCAAATAATAAAGAGCTATACATCTGTACAGTATCTATTTTGCGATCTGTAAAGAAAACTCTTTAATTGGAATATTTTTTGTAGCCCACGCGACCCAGATTGCGGGAAGAAGTTATATAATTTTAACGCCGTAATTATTGCTATAATATACATACCTTCAAACGTTTAAAAGAGAATATAATTTTGCAAATCAAAATTAAGCCCACGCTTGTAGTATTAAAATAGAAGTGCTTATCCAAAAAAGTCATTTAAATTGGGTATGATATATTTATTACTGTAAGAAATTCTTATTTAATAGGCAGGTACCTACATACTTACATAAAATTCTTACGTTGAGGTAGAGTCATAGCTTTTGAAACGTTTTATCGCAAGTTCATTAGACTATAAATTAAAATGCATTTTAAGAAGCTTATCCTAAAAGAGAACATTATAATGTTTCGGTTTTGAAAGCATGACTTATATGAACAATTAAATCATTATTCTCAAAATTGCTTACTGATAAAATCTGCGTTGTTTGGTTAGTTTAACAGATTAGATAGATTGTAGATTCAATCTTACTGATCTTGTTTCAGGAGTCAAATAAGCCGCGAAATTTTCACGCTGAAAATCGTACTCCTTGACATAAATGTAGTATACTCAACATACTCAACCAATATACTCAACAAGTATATTGGACATGTGTTATGAATGACTTATGCCATGAAGTATTTTTGCTGTTTTATAAGTGAGCGAGCCCATGTCGTCGACTGCTTTTATTACTTAAAGATGACAACTTTTAACTTGCATACATTCCGCGAATACTTTCAGCGTTATGAATTAAACTTGTTTGTAAATAAATTCAAAGAACATTGCCAAGTCACTGCCACAAATAATTTTGTAAGTTACATACGTACATTTTTCACAAATCCTAATGAACGTCCCGGGATAAAATTCAGATGCATCTATGTAATATTGTTTAACACAGTCCGTTGTCTATATATTAGCACAATTTATTTTATCTACTGCATGTTTGAATCCTGGATGCACTTAGAATCACGGGAGTAGAGTTGCGTACAGTGAACGGTACGTAAGACGTAAGGTCGGCGGGTCGGGCGTGCGACCGTCGACCGGTCCCGCCGCCCCCGCACCTTGCATGGAAACATTGGACATTCACACACGAACCGTCGATGGTTTTGCATTAACGCGCCTACAATACGTCCATCTAAGCACACGCGTCGCGACCGACTGACAGGCGGAGCCGCGCCCGCGCCGCCTCCACCTGCCGCGGGCCCGCGAATATACAGCGGCTCAGCGACGCGTACGCATTGCGATGCATCGTCTCTACACGCCTGCGATTTTTATGTTCCTTAAACGTACTTGATAACTAAATAATCACATCGTATTAACATAATAAAATTTAAATCGATTGAAATCAATGCTGCACATCGAAATATGTGTGCATAATAATCATACCAAATTTGGCATTAAAGACTAGATTACAATATAAAGGAATGTAACACGTAGTTCATCATAACGAAAAAAGGAGCTGATAAGATTTTCAGCATATTCTATTTGTATCTACAATTATTTTATTTGTTTTATATGTAATAAAATTTCATAACCTTATGCTGTAGCATCAAATAAATTTCAGAATAACAGCTGCATTCCAATATTTTAAAATGTTCAAGGGAAGTTTTAGAATTTTATGTGTTAATGTCAGCATTGTATCTATCACTAAGCTTAGGGCTCCGAAGTGAGCATTTGGACGTGTTCTTGGCGAAGTTGAAAATGTATGTATGAAAATGTATGTGGCTCTGCTGCCTGGCAGACTGGTCATCAGTCTATCTCAGTCTACTATCGGACATACCCCTCATGGAAAGGCGCAGAGAAAAATGGCCACCAGTTCCCGGTTGCCCTGCTATTCCTGGTTACGGTAGCGGTCACGGTAACGGCAGGGTAGGGCGTGCGAAGAATCACCGGGCTACGGTTATCTACCATATACAACTGGACAGGCCTTATAAATTAGGAAGAAGTTACAAGTTTCAGCTATATCACAATAGCGATGAAGAGTTTCTTTTGAGAAGCGCAGAAGTAAAAGAGTATCTACTAGTTGCTTATCATCGATATCGGAATGAGCATTGTGACTTTTACCGGGTTAAAGTTAACTCCCACGATAAATCGGCACTAACTAAATTCCTGTGCTATAATTATAAACCAATGTAATTACTAAATTTATAATAGAGTATTATAACGTAGTTCGTTTTAACGAAAAACCGTCTCTATAACGTAGAAATTAGTTCAATTTGGGTGGTTTACTGCAAGACTCATACATTAATTCAGTCTTTATAAAGTAACAGCCAGTCTCTATTACGAAGAAATATATTTATATTTAGCCATCAACAACATTGGACCATTGTAACAACAGTGTAATTGTTTTTATAATCAGCTTACTAAAATAATCTTTTGACATGCCGAAATTTCTAAGATACTTGAGGTCAAACACAGCTGTATCGCTTTTGTTATTGTTAAATGCCTTAACACGTTATTGCCTTAACAAGATCAGTCCACCACATCCCAAGATATGCGCAACATACTTAAACAAATAAAAAACAAATATTGGGCATAGCAAAATACGTCAGGTAAAGTTAACAATAAATGTGTTAAGAATAATTTACATATTGATTGTAATAAAAATAGAAATTATTGTAGTAATTGGTTAAATTTGGTTTATTCTTTCTCTTAACTGCCTATAACGAAAAATTCGTTACAAAGAGTACTATTAATAATGCTTATTTTTTATTGGTTGCTCTTCGATAATATAAAATAATTGTACATTGAAAACTAATCGTCAAAGAACCAAGATAACGACTGTTTTACTTTAACAATAGTTGTTATGCAAACAATTTATCCCGAATTGGTTCGTTAATTCAGTTAGGAGTGTACTACATGCCTCTGCGTACCTCTTCGGGGATTATAAGCGTTATGAAGCTTTTTTTAGTCCAGTTACTATAAGTTGTTAATAGAACGACTAATAGTACATTGGTGAAAGGAATAGGGAGTGTTAATATCTATAGTATAGCTAGTATATATGTGTAGGTATATGTATATATGAATCCTATTACTGTTACTACTTGTTACTACATGCTACATGTTAGTATATATGAACCCTATTAGCGATGGCCAGTATGTGTCCTGTTCAACGTTGATTACATTATGATTAATGACAATCAACTATTGCGTACTAACATTTGCCCGCTGCTTCGCTCTCGCAGAAGTCGCGCAGAAGTCGATATTACAATACGTTTCAATATACCATATGCTATTGTTAACCGAAATTGTGAATCAAAAATTTCAGGTTTGTATCTTTTGTACCGACCAATTTCCAGACAGATTTTCAACAACTATTTGGCTCTCTGTAGGATTGGGAATTTCAAGAAACGATACATCACATTTTTTTGTCAATTGAGAACCGATATCCAATATGTCAGGTGTGTAACTTAGAAATCGACTAAATCTTATACAAACTGTCAACCCCTATTTTAGCCCCTTAGCGTTGATATTTAAAAAAATCCGTTCTCAGCAAACCCCTACATGACAAATTAAATATTTCTGTCAAATTTCAAATCAATCGGACGCATAGTTCTCGGAGATATCGTGATTGTCAACAAATGAGTTGATATCGCCTCGCTTAAAATATAGGTACGTAGATAAATTAATAATATTTTGTGGACTACTTGTGCTAACTTTATTTACAACTTTGGACAGCTGTATAGATCCAAGATGGTCAGTTTCGATGGAGTATTTATAAATCATTGTGGACCGGAATCGAATATAAGAGGTTTGTACACGTTCCGATACGCTCAGCGACCTCTGCGCCTTTTAGTTATTCTAATAAGTACTTTAATAGGTTTGTGCATACTGTCCATTGCGTGTACATGACAATATTTCTAAGTAATTCGTTTTAATTTAATTCTTGTAAGGACATGTTAACTTTCTAACTCGTCATACTAAATATAAATATGATCATCTGAAGCTGTATTATAATAAATGAATAAATATTTATGTATATAATACACAATTGTATGAGTAGGGTCAGTATGATAATTCATATTGCTTTTAGTTTTGATGTTTATTTCCGCGATCGATGTGGAAATCGCCAATAAGGAAAAAGATGTTTCTGGAAAAATTTCTTATGAAAATATTGATTAAAAATTTATATAACTACTTAAAGTTAATAAAGCCAACTCTGGTATAAGTAAATAATAATAATAAAATTACAACACAAAATAATACAATACATACAAAACGTATGATAGGTAAATACGGGCTACATTAATCTAGAACTAGAATAACCGCTGAATATTGTTTTATACTTGTCTAGTAGTAAAGTAGTTATATATATTTACAGGATATAAGTTCCTCCCTGTCAATATTTAGTTAATAGATATTTATTCTTATGGAAACCTGCGAGATCTTTAATAACTTCCGACATTCGCATAAACAAGTAATCCGTTTCATCAATGAGAGCTGCCGCGGATAAGTAAAGTAACCATAATGCCTTTATTTTGAAACAATAATTATATATTAGGATATGTAAACAAGTTGAATTAATATTATATTATTTTAAATAAATAATTATATTTTAAATAAACCTTCATGATTTTATTCTATTTTGATTTAACCTTAATGGCGATTTAGGTTTACACGCTTAGTATATTTTCAAATTGTTATTTTAAAGCGCATAGCATATTGACTTTCAGGATTGATTAGTAGTTAACATGATTTTAACTAATACTCAATTTACTTTTGAAACGATTTACAGTATCTAAAGTAAATGTCACGTAAAAGTTACAAAAAAGTGTTCGCGTTGATGTCTTTTCTCTTTGAGACTATTCATAGATAATTTACATTTATGTGTTTATGTTGTGGTTATGCTAAAGTTTTAATATAAGCTTTCTTGAATATATATTTAAATTCAAATTCAAACATTATTTCTTCATAATTGGTTCATTACAACACTTTTTGCACGTCAAGATGAAACTACCACCGCTTCGGAAAATGCCTCGCTATGGAGAAG
>DWEO01000108.1:0-11870 GCA_018245995.1 Pyrrhopyge telassa croceimargo
TTTATTTCTGTATATTGGTCCCTGTCAGTTAGGTACGATTTCATGAGATCGTAAGCATTACCTCTTATACCGTATTTATACAGTTTATATAATAATATGTTATGATCTACGTGATCGAAGGCTTTAGTAAGATCCAGGTACAAAGCTGCTACAGGGATCTTTTTATCCATTTTTGAAATTACCTTTTCTAGAAAGTTATAAATTGCCATGTTTATTGAATTATTTTTACGAAAACCAAATTGTTCCGGCGTCAGTATTGCATTGGTTTCCAGAAAGGAGTAGATGACGTTATGAATAAATTTTTCAATTATTTTAGAGAATACGGGAAGTAATGCTATTGGTCTATAGTTTGATACATCAGATTCGTCGCCTTTCTTAAAGAGTGGTTTTATGACTGCCGTTTTTAGTTTATCAGGAAAAATTCCCTTTTGTGTGCATAAATTTATGACATGAGATAACACTGGTGAAATAATATGAGAGGAATCCTTTACTATGTTTGTAATGATCCCGTCATGGCCTGCACTTTTTGTATTTTTCAATGTAATAATTATTTTGTGAATGTCATGGGGTATTGTTGGTGGAATAAAAATTGTATTTATATTATTTAATATTAAACAAGTATTATACGGCTTTGTCCTATTGTTGGTTTCGGAGTTTGCGACGTCAATAAAAAAATTATTAAACGCTGTTGCGACATTTTGTGGTTTATTAATAACTTCTCCCGCAATGTTCAATGTTGGAGCAGTTTTGGATGGAAATTGTTGCTTGGTATTGTTTATAATAGCCCATGTAGCCTTAGATTTATTTACGGATTTTTTTATAAAATAATTATTTTGGGATTTTTGAGTAAGCTTAATTATTTGTCTGTATCTTTTATAATACATTTTAAAAGTGCTTTTATTTGTGTAATTTGGACATTTTCTATATTTCCATAGTAACTCGCGTTTACGTTTACTACAGATTCTAATGCCGTGCGATAACCATTTAGGCTTAACTTCACTGGTTACTTTTATCCTCTTAAGCGGGAAGCAAAGGTCATATAATAGACTATACCATTCATGAAAAATGTTAAACGCTTTATTTGGATCTGTTGTATCATACACATCATGAAATGTTAGCTGCTTTAGATGTTTCATAAAAGTTTGTCTATTATCTAGTGAGTAATCGCGTTTAAATATGTACCAAAACTTTAAGTCATAAGAGGTTTTAACAGGACAAGTTAGAATCTGCGCAGTGTGGTCTGATAATGTTAGATCAATTATTTCACTCTTGGATCTTTTAATGTTATGTGCAAAGTTATCTATACATGTGTTACTTATTCTGCGAGTTGGTTTTCGTAATTCTATTTTTAAATTATATGACGATAAAAGCATTTCCAATTCTCTCGTTATATGATCACATTTAAGAATATTAATGTTAAAATCGCCACAAAGAACAACTTTATTATTTTTACATGTGAGATGTGAAAATATATTATTTAATTTGTCCCATGCCACATTATATGAACCAGAATCACATTTTGGCGCTCGATACATACAAACTATACTAATTTTATGTTTCGTGAGTTCGATAGCCGAGAATTCTATTACACCTAAGACGGATGAAGTAAGAGCATCACTTATTTTTTTAAACTTGTGTGTATTTTTTACAAGAATGCAGCAACCACCGAGTCTGTTTTCTCTCATGCACGATGAAGCTAAGGTGTAGTTTGGTATCACTAAACTTTGTTCATCCCCTTTTATCATATTATGCTCTGTAATACATAACACGTCAATTCTTATACCACGATTTCGTAGTTCATTAATGCAAATTGTTAATTGATCACTTTTATTGATAAGTCCGTTAATGTTTTGGTGCAAAATATTAAAATGATTATATACGAAAAAAATTATTATTATGATTAATGTCCGACTGTGTCAAGAGATGCGTTGCGTTATCATTGATTAAATTATTATTAGTTACGCTATGATTAATGACATTATTATTACCAGTTACACTATTATTCATTATATTATTATCATTTACACTATTATTCATTATATTATTATTATTTACACTATTATTCATTATATTAGTATTATTTACGCTATCTCTTATTATATTGTTATCAATTACACTGTTATTGTTTACATTACCATCAACATTATGATTAATATTAACTGAGACTATGTCAGGGCCTTCATGATTTACATTAGAATTTATGTTTAAATTACAAACGCAAGCTGGAGTTGGATCAGTTTGAGTATACACATTAACTGCACTGCAGCATTGCTTAATTTTTTTAAATAATTTTCATAGTTCTCCTTTCTCGTTTTATAAAATAAACGTAATATTTCTTTCAAAAATGATCGAGCTAAGTGATGTACAAAATTTTGATAACGAGGTATAAAGTAACTATAGTTTCGGTCAACATATAATGCATTATCATATTTACTGCATAAGAATTTTACCAAATAGTTTAATTTTTTTACATTTAGATATCTGTTATATGGAATTTCACTTATTATTACATTTGTATTGGTTACAGATGATAACCATAAATTTAGATTGAAATTAAATTCATGGGGGTTTTTATCATTGCTTCCACTAGCTAAAATAACATAATCATTCTTATCTAGTTTTAAGATGTCATTTTTCATTGATTCTACGACATTAACAACGAAATTGATTCTACAACGTTTAACGAAACTTGTCACCTGATATTAACTGAGACATCTAAATACACATATTTGACTTGGCCATAAATACTGTTATGATTAGAAATAAAAAAGATATTACTTTTAAGAATTATACTTTCAATAATTATAAGAATTTTGAATCTGTCATTTTAATATAATTGTTCATTGTGTTTACTTATTTTCGCGCCAATATATTATAAAATATTTTGTGATATTAAAATGAAGCGCGGGATTAAGAGAACCGAATTGCTGGTATTGCATTACATAAAGTAGGTATGGTGCCAAATACAAATTTTAAAATCCTCCATACGCTTGTTGTTAGTCAAATGTTTGTGTACCGGGCTATTGATAGGTACAATGAAACCTATGTTTATGACAGAAAAAGATCTGGCCGTCCACGTAGTGTTCGTACGAAAAAGGCGATCCACGCAATAAGGGAAAGAATTCGCAGAAATCCTGCTCGAAAGCAAAATATTTTATCTTGGGAGATTAGGATAGCACCTAGAACCTATAAGAGACGCATTGGTAATTTTTAACTGCTAATTTAAAAAAGAATAGGGTGGTAAAATCAAAACAACTACTTAAGCGGTACGCAAAAGGGAGGTCAGAGAAAAAGAAGTGACTGAGCCATTCCTATTTTTGTTAAAAAGGTATCAAAACATCGCATCGGCACAAGTGTATCAAGATACCATTCCTGAGAATGTTAGTTAAGCCTCCTAACAACACCATGTTCAATAACCAAGAATGGTCCATTCACCAAGATTCGGCGCCGGGTCATAAAGCTCGATCCAGCCAATCTTGGTTAGAAACGAACGTTCCGGACTTCATTAGAGCTGAACATCTAGTCCTGATCTTAATTCACTGGATTATGATTTATGGTCAGTTTTAGAGGGTAGGGCTTACTTTAAACGCCATGATAATTTGTAGTCCCTAAAACAATCCATACAATTGGCAGTGAAAACTGTTTCCATAGAAAGAGTGCATGCTGCTATTGAGAACTGGCCTCAACATTTAAAGGGCTGTATTGCAGTCAATGGGGACCACTTCAAATAAGCTTCATATATTTTAATGGTTCGATATTAATGTATTAAACGAACACACGGTAATAGTAATGTTATGTACAATTAAAAAAATTGTTTTTGTAACAATATTTATGGCAAGACCTATGTATATGTCCCGACCGTGTTCGGCAGCAGCGACTGTGGACTAACTATTGATGACTTCGTCGGTGTACTGTGACTGACATAACAGATTTTTACAGCACATGTGCGATCACACACGCTGCAAGTCAGCACACCTCCCACGTAATTGTAATGAATGGCCGCAGGTGGTCGAGCCTTGACTTATCTTGCTTAGCATCGAGTTCATCTCGGCGTCGCCTCTTACACTCAAACTCCTTGGTGCTCACGTTGTGCCTGCACTATGACCGATCCTTTGCCAGCGTCTCCCACTGTAGAGAGTCTATGTAGGTCACATCTCTTCATGTAACGGTTCAACACATCTTTATAGCGCAGTAATTGGCCGCCTTACTTCCGCTTGCCATTTTGCAGTTCGCTGTAGAAGATACGCTTCGCCACTCTATTATCAGACATTCGGAAGACGTGGCAGCTGACATCAACTTGTCCGTGTTCAATATTACGTCGATATCTGCTATATATTATTGTTATCTTCATTGCGTATTATATAACATGTGTTGACTATCCTGAAACGTGTGTGTTATTTAAAAGTATAAATGAATAAGATATTACAAAAATGTGTTGTACAGGCACATTTAACTGTTGCAGTATATTTTATACTGATTTACTAATGAACTCTCCTAAACCAAGGCTTTGCGTTTCGAATGTAAAAAATGTAAGAAATAAAACAAATACATATAATTTACCAAACACTTAACACACGCACACGCACACACGCCGTCAGATCATTCAACTTTCTGTTTATTTTTTGTTCGATAACAAGATAAATAAAAGATCAGCCAAGCGGCACTATACTTCGTCAATCATAAGTAGCGTTATATAACCGACGCCTGGCACTAGGCTTATTATTTGAATGGCATATAAATATACATAATATTCACATTCATATTATAAAAATTGTAGATATTAATTATAACCAACGTCAGTGGACAGTTATTAGCATAAAGGGAAGCTAAATATTGTTAAAAAAACTCTTATATTAAAATCTGTATCTCGAAAGCAGATTATGTAAAGAATGCGCTAAGGAATTAGTCGAAAGCAAGAATCAAGTCCAGAAAACGAAAGTCCGTCGCGAGATCTATGCCGACATGTCGTGATGACGATGAGTCTCAAAATTCAAGATTATCACGGGAACACTATTTTGACTCTACGACCATACATCGTGACCATGTCGTCGTATGATTTGTATATTTATATTCAAAACCAGTTGAAGATTCTATGAAACGCATCTTTTTAAATGCACTTGTATTGTAATAAAACCTCTGAGGGGAGGGCTATGTTCAGCAGTTGACTTAGATAGACTGATGACAGGACTTTTAACGTCTAACTAAACGTCACATACTGTTGTTGTCACAGGTGTCAGTACATTCATTCCTGGGTCGGGTACTAGTAGATTTTTCTAATTTAGATTACTAGTAGTGGCTTGGAGTCTGGATTTGTGCCCGATATATGGCAATAGGCTCACCACCTACTCCATAACGGGACCTAAACGTAACTGGTGAAACATGAGAGTGTAGTATTGCAATCCTCTGCCTATCTCTTTGGGGATTATAGGTGTACGTACGTAACATCAAGTTGTCGCTAAATCTGTAGGTGAGAGCCAGTTTCGTGGCGCTATCTCACCCGCCGCCCGCTCCGCGCGCCACCGAGCCCGCAGCCGGAGAAGTGCTCGGGCGCGATATGCTTGCGTCACTGATGGACTCGCAACAAGCCACAATTTACGAGCGATTCGGGGCAATCGGGAATAACACACATGGAGGCGGCGCTCTGCTACGGATAAAACTTTATTGTCGGATGTACACACGGCCGTGGGTGAAGTCAGCCGGCCGCAGTGAGCATGTGTCTTACGCTGTAGGTACGTACATTTATCATATTCACATCCGAACATTTTCGAACTCTCGCACTACATTAAAGAACATTCTGCCCCGAAACTACCTGTATCTACTGTACTGTTGCTGTCCGAACACTAAGCCGAACATTTTACTACCGTTTTCGCGTTTTAACTACAGCTTCCATCGGCTCGTATTGTAGTAAAATATTACACCACTGTAACATTACAATGCTACAGATTCTATAAGATCGTACGTGACAAAGGTTAATAATTAATTGTATAGGTAGTATGTTCGAATAATCAAACTAATTATTTACATATTTATACAAGAGTTATTAGTGTGTTTCAACATAAGAATAAAAAAATCCAGATAAGATAATAAGATAAGACACATTACATAACAAAGACAACAGATCTACATAGGAATAGGCGCTGATCAGTTCGTCGCGGCCGCCTCCCCAGCACGTCCTCTCGATACGGGAGGCGCGAAGTCAATTACAACTACTTTGTTATAATACTTTTGAAGATTTAAAGGGTACGGTGTTGTAAGAAAAATAACCCCCACATTAAAACATAAAAAATAGGGATACCATGGCATAATTTTTTTTAAGCCACTGACTGACATATTCTTATTATTATTCTCATATAATTACGAGGTGAATGAAAGGAACCTCCCGGAGTGGCGAATATGTATGATTAAAACGTAACAAAAACGTTTGTAACGTACGATTAAGTACGAACATACTCTGCCCGGCGCACCCTGGACATTGCCACTAATCCTTTCACCTTTCGACCCGACGAAGAAGAAGAAGCACCTGGGTTGACTAGTAGAAAATGTCAATTCCCATTGCCAAATGCCAGCTGGAGTTACGTCCGCCCTTTGTTAACAACAATAAAGATTAAATATATAAAAATTGTATTCGAATATCTTGGTTTGATAACGTAAATATTTTTTTAAACACAAAACGTCACCCCTGTAACCCGAAGAGGTAGGCAGAGTGTAGTACACTCCCTGCCTATATCTTCGGGCAAGTGTAAATCGTTTCTATTATTTCACACAGATTTCACCAAACTTGTACTACAAGGTAGCCCAGCCCGTTCAGCCTCCTAACACATGTAATATATAGTATTAATATCACAGTTGTATCGACAAGAACTCCGGCGTGCTAGATGTGGGACGCACCATTGTTATAATTTTCGCCTCTCAGTTAGCGTAGGTTAAAGGTACATAGGACAAAACAATAGATGTGGGAGGTACGTATTAATTTGCACTGATCACAATAGCACATTAGTACGCGAACCTCGTGGCAACACCGTATACCTGATTTACAATAATGACCTCTCTGCTCATAAAGATAAGTGTGCCGCTGGTCACTTGTGGACCAGTGTAAAGAGACCCCCGTCACCCCGTTAGTTTTCTCCATGAACTCCGACAGCGGAGGCGTCGAGAAGAGCGCGGAAGGTCAACTAAGACTAGCGCAAGTATGACAGCATAAATACAATGAGTAATCAGAGTGCCAGCTTCGTAACCATAATCTGTTGATGTTAGAAGCCTTATTGAATTAATTTGTTGTCTTAATTGTTAATATTTTCATTAGGCTATTGATATTAAATAGCAATAATTGTAATAATGTATTTTACGACAATTCACACACGTCTATCTGATCCTAAGGCAGGCGGAACCGGTATTATGGTAACAATAGACAATAATTATACGTGTAGTGGCTTAACTCACGTGTTTTTTCGGGATCAATCATGATCAGACATCGACTGGACGAAGAAGAAGAATGAAAAAATCCTGATGAACTCTTTTGTTATTACATTAATTTTTAAATGCTGTATTAAACAACTCGTTCGTACAACGTAAAACAACGTAACAAATTCGTTTTTCATTTGTATTTTATATTATATAAAATTTTAACTGTAGGTACTACTTAAATCGAAATCAGTCAAATTGTTCGCACAAAGAGCTCATAAACGTAACATCACGCCTGTAATCTCCGAAGACGTAGGCAGAGGAGTGTCGTACAGTCCCACGTTTCACCAGTTACACTTAGGTCCCATTATGGAATAGGTGGTGAGCCTATTGCAATATAGGTACCGGACACAGATCCAGACTCCGAGCCACTAATAGAAATCTATTTTAGACAATACAATAATACCCGACCCGGGATTTGAGCCCAGGACCTCTGTAAACAACATAATCACCGAGGCAGTCTAATAAAATAGCTCTATATGGCAATATATAATTATATATGGAAAACTACATATGATTACGTAATGATAGTATATATAATGATGAGTTCAGACGTAACATTGCTTCAAAATTACGCTTATATTGGATAAGTGAGAGGGAGATGGCAGGAACGTGTAATGCCGGCGAAATGGCTTTACGCTCCGTGAGTCGGGAGTTCACCACTCCCGTGGGAATGTAAAATAATTCCTGATTTCGAATGGCCACAGATTGTTCAATTTAGAAGCGTGGAAACTTTATTGATATAAACTTAATCGAATGTCTATTGACTGCAAATGTTTAACCTCCCTACCCTATTATTGAATTTTTTCGTTTTTAATAACTATTGTGTTTTTAATTGGAGACCGGTAAAATTCATGTATAAAAAAACAAATTCAAAATGCCTAGGGATCAGCGTGATGAGTGTTCAATTTTATTGTTGTTCTCGTAAAATGTTGTCAAATTGGGATGTAAAATTTTGATTGCCAAACAAATGCTGCATGGAAACGGATTTGATCTTGTCCTTCGGTTTTGAACGCTTCCCGGCCTATGGCGGTCACCGCAATAAAAATTTATGGCCTCTCCTACATTGACATGCTACTCTTCGGAGGGCATTATGTTACGTAATATACAAAAACAACTAACGAAGTAATTCCACATAAGTTCAAGAAAATATTTGTCTTGGGTACCGAGACAAGATACTGATGACAAATGTTTTTTTTAATTCACACGTGCTGCCAGTCCGACAAGCGTAATGTCACTTTTGTAATATGTCAATGTGACTTTATGCTTCTTAGGAATTTGTTTTCGTTCGTAGTACTTATCTTAAATTCGAACTGGGTGTTAGGTATTGCCAAGTAGGTCAGTAGCGAACAAAAGCACCTGAAAATCTAGTTAACATCTATTCACGGCTTAAAAAATACGCTTGCACTTGCAATTAGCATTCAACGACACCAAACTCGTAATGATAACAATACCTACATGTTGCTGAACAATCAGCACAGGGTCAGGCGAAGTGTGAGAACACGATGGAACGAAAAAAAAATAAAAGGTCAGTCGAGACTCTCCGCTCTATAAAATATAATAAGCTTTTAAATATAGAACGCAAAATACATTTTTTGCTCAAACTATTTTTCTTCGTTTTTGTATCAATAGTTTTGTGAGCATTTTTACACATCATCAATTTCGTTTATTATAAAAATGCTCGTTCCAGCTAATATTGAAAAAAGTTCAATTTATTGAATTATGTGACTCTCTAACATTTAGAAATGATTTTAGGAATAATTAGGTTTCACTGTCAAGCTTTAATATGTTCGTATGCAAATTTCATTTACGGCTAATTGTAATCTAGTATCATGTTATTCGAATTTATTGGGCCAAAAGCATATCTATGAAATTTTAACTGATAATAGATCAGGTAAGGTAATAGATAAGATAAGGTAATAGTGGCATATTTGGCATATTGTGTTTCTAAATTCTAACATTTGCTATAAAAAAAGCCTTACGATTATATTTTCCGCATAAAACATTGCTTCCTATTCTTGCACACACACTGTAACTGCTTCATATCATCGACTAAATTATCAAAATTGTTAACTCACCTCCATACAACTTGTGGGAAATAAAGAAACTAGATTTAATGTTCAAATGTTGTAATGTCTTAATTAAATGTTCCACGCGAAAAAAACGAAATCCCGTTGGTGGAAATGTAATTAACACCTATTGGGTAAATTCTGTGCTTTTAATAATTTAAAATATAAAATGGCAGTTCAGTAGACAACTCAATAATAAACGTAGAAGAAGCGCTGCCACGTTGGTCGTGTTGGTTGCAAACGCGATTACCGATCGAAAGGTCCTGGGTTCAAATCCCGGGTCGGGTACTCTTAGAATTTTCTAATTTAGATTTTCCTGTAGTGGCTGGGAGTCTGGATTTGTGCCCGGTATATGGCAATAGGCTCACCACCTATTCTATAATGGAATGCAAACGTAACCGGTGAAACATGGGAGTGTACTCCTCGGTCTACCTCTCCGCGGATTACAGGCGTCACGCCTGTTACGAGTACTGTCACAAGTCACAATGTACTCGAGCTTTGCATTTCTAGTATTTCTTTGTAATAATTATATCTTGTAAATTATAAGGGCTTGGAACTCGTCTTATACCCATCTTACACCCTATCTTCACTACTTACGAGAACCAATCAGTTAAATGATTGATGCGGCATTGTGTCGATAATGAAAAGAAACAGGCGTATAGGAGTTCCCGCGAAACGGAAGGATTGTTGCACAAGACGATACAGAAACACGTGTTCTTCGAGCATTGTTCGAGAAAGTTCCGTAAGAAAGTGTTGACACTTGCTTGATATGTTTGTTCTACGGGGTTTCTCCGTAGGCCCTCGAAATATTATCGCATCACTGCGACTGATAGATGTATACATATAAACGTCTACAATCTTGTATTTAATATTTAACACAGGTAAAATGACTAAACATGGATTGAAAATTACAGACTATATAACAAAACGAATTTGAATATGGAAACTTTTTGGCATAGGTATCAAAGTTTTGTTTCCCATTGGACATAACCGTTTACCGTATAATGGAGATAGCTCTGAAGCGCAGTAATAAACTGCGTCACTACAAAGTTACAAAGTAAGGCAAGTGTAACCCAAAAGTTTATAACCCAAAAGATAAATCAAAAAGGAATAATTAAGTTGTCAGAAACAATACTACTAAGGTATTCTTAAGAAGATGTGTATGTACATAATCTGCGTCTATCGCAATGGGACACGGCTCTACGTTGTAACATGTAAAGAGTATAGGAAGGTGGGGACCCTTCGTACACGCGGGGCACATTCATACAGTCAAAATAAAACTTAAACGAAACAAAGTACGGTCTTGCTTTTATATGTGTGGGTGATTCGAGGTACAAACTACAAACATCAATGTAGTTTCGCGTCATTCGCACCAGTGAGAGTGAGAAATGAGAAAAAAATAAAATGTGGAAACCGTACGAAGGGTCCCCACCTTCCCCTACATGTCAGAGTGTAAATTGAAAGTAAGTGTTCAGGATATTGTGTTTTATCGCACTCTACCTCAACATTTGCCATTTGTATGAATTAAATAAATAAACAAATTAAACTCGTTTCGTTTTCAACTATCTTTACCCACACCTGACCCCGTGCAGTTACACCTCAAACCACTTAAATTACGTATTTTAATAAATGTTTTACAATAATTGAACACTACCACTGCGAAAATTTTCTCTCTCCGACGCCGTCGGCGAGTGTTTCCCGCAGTCATGCGAAGTAATCATCAAGTTATATGTACCAAACTGAAGACGGTATGACATTATTTTTATCGTTGCACATCCTAACGCATTCAGCCAGTTTTGTTTTTGTTTTTAGTTTTTACATAGTTAAAAGATTTGTAAAATACAAAAAGAGATAGGTATGAACTGAATCCCAATCTCATCTTTATTTAGGTATGATAGGAAAATAGTAATCACCGAAGTGGTAGGTAGAGGAGTGTAGTACGTTCACACAAATCAAATCAAAAGTCATTTATTCAAAATTGGTTAATGACAACACTTTTTGCACGTCAAGATGAAACTACCACCGCGGAAAAATGCGGAAAATGCGTCACTATTGAGAGGTGTGCTTCTGCATCTTTTTAAAATAAGCGCTTATGTTAAGATGTAAATCACAATTTTAAGCCTTGGAACTATAGCAACTCATTACCAAACGTCTATGTCTTGCATGTAATCTGGAATCGAGTAATAGGCTTTTTGACATTATCGATGCTTAACGAATTTCTTGAATTTACAAACTTACCGCGTCGTTTGGTAGTTTGTTATAAAAGCGTAGGTATACCTCGACCTACAGACGAGTTAGACACTTTATGAAGCCTAATAGTGGGTACTGCAAGTTTATTTT